>OZ038383.1:124323850-124528193 GCA_964036045.1 Eutreptiella sp. 'Long Island Sound 2002' | reverse complement strand
GTTGCAACTGAGGGGTGGAACTGGGGGGTGCAACTGAGGGGTGCAACTGAGGGGTAACTCTGGAGGGTGCAACTGGGGGGTGCAACTGAGGGGTGCAACTGAGCGGTGCAACTGAGGGGTGCAACTGAGGAGTGCAACTGAGGGCTGCAACTGAGGGGTGCAACTGAGGGGTGCAACTGGGGGGTGCAACTGAGGGGTGCAACTGGGGGGTGCAACTGAGGGGTGCAACTGAGGGGTGCAACTGGGGGGTGCAACTGAAGGGTGCAACTGAGGGGTGCAACTGAGGGGTGCAACTGAGGGGTGCAACTGAGGGGTTCAACTGGGGGGTGCAGCTGAGGGGTGCAACTGAGGGGTGCAACTGAGGGGTAACTCTGGGGGGTGCAACTGGGGGGTGCAACTGAGGGGTGCAACTGAGGGGTGCAACTGGGGGGTGCAACTGAGGGGTGCAACTGAGGGGTTCAACTGGGGGGTCCAACTGAGGGGTGCAACTGAGGGGTGCAACTGAGGGGTGCAACTGAGGGGTGGAACTGGGGGGTGCAACTGAGGGGTGCAACGGGGGGGTGCAACTGAGGGGTGCAACTGAGGGGTGGAACTGAGGGGTGCAACTTAGGGCTGCAACTGAGGGGTGCAACTAAGGCCTGCAACTGAGGGGTGCAACTGAGGGGTGCAACTGACGGGTGCAACTGGGGGGTGCAACTAAGGGGTGCAACTGAGGGGTGCAACTGGGGGATGCAAATGAGGGGTGCAACTGACGGGTGCAACTGAGGGGTAACTCTGGGGGGTGCAAATGAGGGGTGCAACTGAAGGGTGCAACTGAGGGGTGCAACCGGGGGGTGCAACTGAAGGGTGGAACTGAGGGGTGCAACTGGGGGGTGCAACTGAGGGGTGCAACTGAGGGGTGCAACTGGGGGGTCCAACTGAGGGGTGCAACTGAGGGGTGCAACTGAGGGGTGGAACTGGCGGGTGCAACTGAGGGGTGCAACGGGGGGGTGCAACTGAGGGGTGCAACTGAGGGGTGCAACTGAGGGGTGCAACGTAGGGCTGCAACTGAGGGGTGCAACTAAGGCCTGCAACTGAGGGGTGCAACTGAGGGGTGCAACTGACGGGTGCAACTGGGGGGTGCAACTGAGGGGTGCAACTGAGGGGTGCAGCTGGGGGTTGCAAATGAGGGGTGCAACTGGGGGGTGCAACTGAGGGGTGCAACTGAGGGGTGCAACTGAGGGGTGCAACTGGGGGGTGCAACTGAGGGGTGGTTCTGGGGCGTGCAACTGAGGGGTAACTCTGGGGGGTGCAACTGGGGGGTGCAACTAAGGGGTGCAACTGAGGGGTGCAACTGGGGGGTGCAAATCAGGGGTGCAACTGGGGGGTGCAACTGAGGGGTGCAACTGAGGGGTGCAACTGAGGGGTGGAACTGAGGGGTGCAACTGAGGGGTGCAACTGAGGGGTGCAACTGAGGGGTGGAACTGGGGGTTGCAACTGAGGGGTGCAACTGAGGGGTGCAACTCAGGGGTGCAACTGAGGGGTGGAACTGAGGGGTGCAACTGAGGGCTGCAACTGAGGGGTGCAACTGAGGGGTGCAACTGAGGGGTGCAACTGAGGGGTGCAACTGGGGGGTGCAACTGAGGGGTGGAACAGGGGGGTGCAACTGAGAGGTGCAACTGAGGGGTGCAACTTAGGGCTGCAACTGAGGGGTGCAACAGAGGGGTGCAACTGAGGGGTGCAACTGAGGGGTGCAACTGACGGGTGCAACTGAGAGGTGCAACTGAGGGGTGCAACTGAGGGGTGCACTTGAGGGGTGCAACTGAGGGGTGGAACTGGGGGCTGCAACTGAGGGGTGCAACTGAGGGGTGCAACTGGGGGCTGCAACTGAGGGGTGCAACTGAGGGTTGCAACTGAGGGGTGGAACTGGGGGGTGCAACTGAGGGGTGCAACTGAGGGGTAACTCTGGAGGGTGCAACTGGGGGGTGCAACTGAAGGGTGCAACTGAGGGGTGCAACTGAGGGGTGCAACTGAGGGGTGCAACTGAGCGGTGCAACTGAGGGGTGCAACTGAGGAGTGCAACTGAGGGCTGCAACTGAGGGGTGCAACTGAGGGGTGCAACTGAGGGGTGCAACTGAGGGGTGCAACTGGGGGGTGCAACTGAGGGGTGCAACTGAGGGGTGCAACTGGGGGCTGCAACTGAGGGGTGGAACTGGGGGGTGCAACTGAGGGGTGCAACTGAGGGGTAACTCTGGAGGGTGCAACTGGGGGGTGCAACTGAAGGGTGCAACTGAGGGGTGCAACTGGGGGGTGCAACTGAGGGGTGCAACTGAGCGGTGCAACTGAGGGGTGCAACTGAGGGGTGCAACTGGGGGGTGCAACTGAGGGTTGCAACTGAGGGGTGCAACTGAGGGGTGCAACTGGGAGTGCAACTGAGGGGTGCAACTGAGGGGTGCAACTGGGGGGTGCAACTGAGGGGTGCAACTGAGGAGTGCAACTGAGGGCTGCAACTGAGGGGTGCAACTGGGGGGTGCAACTAGGGGGTGCAACTGGGGGTGCATCTGAGGGGTGCAACTGAGGGGTGCAACTGAGGGGTGCAACTGAGCGGTGCGACTGAGGGGTGCAACTGAGGAGTGCAACTGAGGGCTGCAACTGAGGGGTGGAACTGGGGGGTGCAACTGGGGGGTGCAACTGGGAGTGCAACTGAGGGGTGCAACTGAGGGGTGCAACTGAGGGGTGCAACTGAGGGGTGCAACTGAGGGGTGCAACTGAGGGGTACAACTGAAAGGTGTAACTGGGGGGTGCAACTGGGGGGTGCAACTGAGGGGTGCAACTGGGGGGTGCAACTGAGGGGTGCAACTGAGGGGTGCAACTGAGGGGTGCAACTGAGGGGTGCAACTGAGGGGTGCAACTGGGGGGTGCAACTGAGGGGTGCAACTGAGGGGTGCAACTGAGGGGTGCAACTGAGGGGTGCAACTGAGGGCTGCAACTGAGGGGTGGAACTGGGGGGTGCAACTGAGGGGTGCAACTGGGGGATGCAACTGAGGGGTGCAACTGAGAGGTGCAACTGAGGGGTGCAACTGAGGGGTGCAACTGAGGGGTTCAACTGGGGGGTCCAACTGAGGGGTGCAACTGGGGGGTGCAACTGAGGGGTGCAACTGAGTGGTGCAACTGGGGGCTGCAACTGAGGGGTGCAACTGAGGGTTGCAACTGAGGGGTGCAACTGACGGGTGCAACTGAGGGGTAACTCTGGAGGGTGCAACTGGGGGGTGCAACTGAAGGGTGCAACTGGGGGGTGCAACTGGGGGGTGCAACTGAGGGGTGCAACTGAGCGGTGCAACTGAGGGGTGCAACTGAGGAGTGCAACTGAGGGCTGCAACTGAGGGGTGGAACTGGGGGGTGCAACTGGGGGGTGCAACTGGGGGTGCAACTGAGGTGTGCAACTGAGGTGTGCAACTGAGGGGTCCAACTGAGTGATGCAACTGGGGCGTGCAACTGAGGGGTGCAACTGAGGGGTGCAACTGAGGGGTAACTCTGGGGGGTGCAACTGGGGGGTGGAACTGGGGGTTGCAACTGAGGGGTGCAACTGAGGGGTGCAACTGAGGGGTGCAACTGAGGGCTGCAACTGAGGGGTGCAACTGAGGGGTGCAACTGAGGGGTGCAACTGAGGGGTGCAACTGGGGGGTGCAACTGAGGGGTGCAACTGAGGGGTGCAACTGGGGGCTGCAACTGAGGGGTGGAACTGGGGGGTGCAACTGAGGGGTGCAACTGAGGGGTAACTCTGGAGGGTGCAACTGGGGGGTGCAACTGAAGGGTGCAACTGAGGGGTGCAACTGGGGGGTGCAACTGAGGGGTGCAACTGAGCGGTGCAACTGAGGGGTGCAACTGAGGGGTGCAACTGGGGGGTGCAACTGAGGGTTGCAACTGAGGGGTGCAACTGAGGGGTGCAACTGGGAGTGCAACTGAGGGGTGCAACTGAGGGGTGCAACTGGGGGGTGCAACTGAGGGGTGCAACTGAGGAGTGCAACTGAGGGCTGCAACTGAGGGGTGCAACTGGGGGGTGCAACTAGGGGGTGCAACTGGGGGTGCACCTGAGGGGTGCAACTGAGGGGTGCAACTGAGGGGTGCAACTGAGCGGTGCGACTGAGGGGTGCAACTGAGGAGTGCAACTGAGGGCTGCAACTGAGGGGTGGAACTGGGGGGTGCAACTGGGGGGTGCAACTGGGAGTGCAACTGAGGGGTGCAACTGAGGGGTGCAACTGAGGGGTGCAACTGAGGGGTGCAACTGAGGGGTGCAACTGAGGGGTACAACTGAAAGGTGTAACTGGGGGGTGCAACTGGGGGGTGCAACTGAGGGGTGCAACTGGGGGGTGCAACTGAGGGGTGCAACTGAGGGGTGCAACTGAGGGGTGCAACTGAGGGGTGCAACTGAGGGGTGCAACTGGGGGGTGCAACTGAGGGGTGCAACTGAGGGGTGCAACTGAGGGGTGCAACTGAGGGGTGCAACTGAGGGCTGCAACTGAGGGGTGGAACTGGGGGGTGCAACTGAGGGGTGCAACTGGGGGATGCAACTGAGGGGTGCAACTGAGAGGTGCAACTGAGGGGTGCAACTGAGGGGTGCAACTGAGGGGTTCAACTGGGGGGTTCAACTGGGGGGTCCAACTGAGGGGTGCAACTGGGGGGTGCAACTGAGGGGTGCAACTGAGTGGTGCAACTGGGGGCTGCAACTGAGGGGTGCAACTGAGGGTTGCAACTGAGGGGTGCAACTGACGGGTGCAACTGAGGGGTAACTCTGGAGGGTGCAACTGGGGGGTGCAACTGAAGGGTGCAACTGGGGGGTGCAACTGGGGGGTGCAACTGAGGGGTGCAACTGAGCGGTGCAACTGAGGGGTGCAACTGAGGAGTGCAACTGAGGGCTGCAACTGAGGGGTGGAACTGGGGGGTGCAACTGGGGGGTGCAACTGGGGGTGCAACTGAGGTGTGCAACTGAGGTGTGCAACTGAGGGGTCCAACTGAGTGATGCAACTGGGGCGTGCAACTGAGGGGTGCAACTGAGGGGTGCAACTGAGGGGTAACTCTGGGGGGTGCAACTGGGGGGTGCAACTGAAGGGTGCAACTGAGGGGTGCAACTGAGGGGTGCAACTGAGGGGTGCAACTGAGGGGTGCAACTGAGGGGTGCAACTGAGGGGTGCAACTGAGGGGTGCAACTGAGGGGTGCAACTGAGGGGTGCAACTGGGGGCTGCAACCGAGGGGTGCAACTGAGGGGTGCAACTGAGGGGTGCAACTGAGGGGTAACTCTGGGGGGTGCAACTGGGGGGTGCAACTGAAGGGTGCAACTGAGGGGTGCAACTGAGGGGTGCAACTGAGGGGTGCAACTGAGGGGTGCAACTGAGGGGTGCAACTGAGGGGTGCAACTGAGGGGTGCAACTGAGGGGTGCAGCTGAGGGGTGCAACTGAGGGGTGCAACTGGGGGGTGCAACTGGGGGGTGCAACTGAGGGGTGCAACTGAGGGGTGCAACTGAGGGGTGCAACTGAGGGGTGCAACTGAGGGGTGCAACTGAGGAGTGCAACTGAGGGCTGCAACTGAGGGGTGCAACTGAGGGGTGGAACTGGCGGGTGCAACTGAGGGGTGCAACGGGGGGGTGCAACTGAGGGGTGCAACTGAGGGGTGCAACTGAGGGGTGCAACGTAGGGCTGCAACTGAGGGGTGCAACTAAGGCCTGCAACTGAGGGTTGCAACTGAGGGGTGCAACTGACGGGTGCAACTGGGGGGTGCAACTGAGGGGTGCAACTGAGGGGTGCAGCTGGGGGTTGCAAATGAGGGGTGCAACTGGGGGGTGCAACTGAGGGGTGCAACTGAGGGGTGCAACTGAGGGGTGCAACCGGGGGGTGCAACCGAGGGGTGCAACTGAGGGGTGCAACTGAGGGGTGGTTCTGGGGCGTGCAACTGAGGGGTAACTCTGGGGGGTGCAACTGGGGGGTGCAACTAAGGGGTGCAACTGAGGGGTGCAACTGGGGGGTGCAAATCAGGGGTGCAACTGGGGGGTGCAACTGAGGGGTGCAACTGAGGGGTGCAACTGAGGGGTGGAACTGAGGGGTGCAACTGAGGGGTGCAACTGAGGGGTGCAACTGAGGGGTGGAACTGGGGGTTGCAACTGAGGGGTGCAACTGAGGGGTGCAACTCAGGGGTGCAACTGAGGGGTGGAACTGAGGGGTGCAACTGAGGGCTGCAACTGAGGGGTGCAACTGAGGGGTGCAACTGAGGGGTGCAACTGAGGGGTGCAACTGGGGGGTGCAACTGAGGGGTGGAACAGGGGGGTGCAACTGAGAGGTGCAACTGAGGGGTGCAACTTAGGGCTGCAACTGAGGGGTGCAACAGAGGGGTGCAACTGAGGGGTGCAACTGAGGGGTGCAACTGACGGGTGCAACTGAGAGGTGCAACTGAGGGGTGCAACTGAGGGGTGCACTTGAGGGGTGCAACTGAGGGGTGGAACTGGGGGCTGCAACTGAGGGGTGCAACTGAGGGGTGCAACTGGGGGCTGCAACTGAGGGGTGCAACTGAGGGTTGCAACTGAGGGGTGGAACTGGGGGGTGCAACTGAGGGGTGCAACTGAGGGGTAACTCTGGAGGGTGCAACTGGGGGGTGCAACTGAAGGGTGCAACTGAGGGGTGCAACTGAGGGGTGCAACTGAGGGGTGCAACTGAGCGGTGCAACTGAGGGGTGCAACTGAGGAGTGCAACTGAGGGCTGCAACTGAGGGGTGCAACTGAGGGGTGCAACTGAGGGGTGCAACTGAGGGGTGCAACTGGGGGGTGCAACTGAGGGGTGCAACTGAGGGGTGGAACTGGGGGGTGCAACTGAGGGGTGGAAATGGGGGGTGCAACTGAGGGGTGCAACTGAGGGGTAACTCTGGAGGGTGCAACTGGGGGGTGCAACTGAAGGGTGCAACTGAGGGGTGCAACTGGGGGGTGCAACTGAGGGGTGCAACTGAGCGGTGCAACTGAGGGGTGCAACTGAGGGGTGCAACTGGGGGGTGCAACTGAGGGTTGCAACTGAGGGGTGCAACTGAGGGGTGCAACTGGGAGTGCAACTGAGGGGTGCAACTGAGGGGTGCAACTGGGGGGTGCAACTGAGGGGTGCAACTGAGGAGTGCAACTGAGGGCTGCAACTGAGGGGTGCAACTGGGGGGTGCAACTAGGGGGTGCAACTGGGGGTGCACCTGAGGGGTGCAACTGAGGGGTGCAACTGAGGGGTGCAACTGAGCGGTGCGACTGAGGGGTGCAACTGAGGAGTGCAACTGAGGGCTGCAACTGAGGGGTGGAACTGGGGGGTGCAACTGGGGGGTGCAACTGGGAGTGCAACTGAGGGGTGCAACTGAGGGGTGCAACTGAGGGGTGCAACTGAGGGGTGCAACTGAGGGGTGCAACTGAGGGGTACAACTGAAAGGTGTAACTGGGGGGTGCAACTGGGGGGTGCAACTGAGGGGTGCAACTGGGGGGTGCAACTGAGGGGTGCAACTGAGGGGTGCAACTGAGGGGTGCAACTGAGGGGTGCAACTGAGGGGTGCAACTGGGGGGTGCAACTGAGGGGTGCAACTGAGGGGTGCAACTGAGGGGTGCAACTGAGGGGTGCAACTGAGGGCTGCAACTGAGGGGTGGAACTGGGGGGTGCAACTGAGGGGTGCAACTGGGGGATGCAACTGAGGGGTGCAACTGAGAGGTGCAACTGAGGGGTGCAACTGAGGGGTGCAACTGAGGGGTTCAACTGGGGGGTCCAACTGAGGGGTGCAACTGGGGGGTGCAACTGAGGGCTGCAACTGAGGGGTGGAACTGGGGGTGCAACTGAGGTGTGCAACTGAGGTGTGCAACTGAGGGGTCCAACTGAGTGGTGCAACTGGGGGGTGCAACTGAGGGGTGCAACTGAGGGGTGCAACTGAGGGGTGCACCTGAGGGGTGGAACTGAGGGGTGCAACTGAGGGGTGCAACTGAGGGGTGCAACTGAGGGGTGCAACTGGGGGCTGCAACCGAGGGGTGCACCTGAGGGGTGCAACTGAGGGGTGCAACTGAGGGGTAACTCTGGGGGGTGCAACTGGGGGGTGCAACTGAAGGGTGCAACTGAGGGGTGCAACTGAGGGGTGCAACTGAGGGGTGCAACTGAGGAGTGCAACTGAGGGCTGCAACTGAGGGGTGCAACT
Source organism: Eutreptiella sp. 'Long Island Sound 2002' (assembly GCA_964036045.1). Lineage (NCBI taxonomy): Eukaryota > Euglenozoa > Euglenophyceae > Eutreptiales > Eutreptiaceae > Eutreptiella > Eutreptiella sp. 'Long Island Sound 2002'. Next base: position 124,520,019 of record OZ038383.1, on the reverse strand, counting down.
GAGGGGTGCAACTGAGGGGTGCAACTTAGGGCTGCAACTGAGGGGTGCAACTAAGGCCTGCAACTGAGGGGTGCAACTGAGGGGTGCAACTGACGGGTGCAACTGGTGGGTGCAACTGAGGGGTGCAACTGAGGGGTGCAGCTGGGGGTTGCAAATGAGGGGTGCAACTGGGGGGTGCAACTGAGGGGTGCAACTGAGGGGTGCAACTGAGGGGTGCAACTGGGGGGTGCAACCGAGGGGTGCAACTGAGGGGTGCAACTGAGGGGTGCAACTGAGGGGTGGAACTGAGGGGTGCAACTGAGGGGTGCAACTGAGGGGTGCAACTGAGGGGTGGAACTGGGGGTTGCAACTGAGGGGTGCAACTGAGGGGTGCAACTGAGGGGTGCAACTGAGGGGTGCAACTGAGGGGTGCAACTGAGGGCTGCAACTGAGGGGTGCAACTGAGGGGTGCAACTGAGGGGTGCAACTGAGGGGTGCAACTGGGGGGTGCAACTGAGGGGTGCAACTGAGAGGTGCAACTGAGGGGTGCAACTGAGGGGTGCACCTGAGGGGTGCAACTGAGAGGTGCAACTGAGGGGTGCAACTTAGGGCTGCAACTGAGGGGTGCAACAGAGGGGTGCAACTGAGGGGTGCAACTGAGGGGTGCAACTGACGGGTGCAACTGAGAGGTGCAACTGAGGGGTGCAACTGAGGGGTGCAACTGAGGGGTGCAACTGAGGGGTGCAACTGAGGGTTGCAACTGAGGGGTGCAACTGAGGGGTGCAACTGAGGGGTGCAGCTGAGGGGTGCAACTGAGGGGTGCAACTGAGGGGTGCAACTGGGGGGTGCAACTGAGGGGTGCAACAGAGGGGTGCAACTGAGGGGTGCAACTGAGGGGTGCAACTGACGGGTGCAACTGAGAGGTGCAACTGAGGGGTGCAACTGAGGGGTGCAACTGAGGGGTGCAACTGAGGGGTGCAACTGAGGGGTGCAACCGAGGGGTCCAACTGAGGGGTGCAACTGGGGGGTGCAACAGAGGGGTGCAACTGAGGGGTGCAACTGAGGGGTGCAACTGACGGGTGCAACTGAGGGGTGCAACTGAGGGGTGCAACTGAGGGGTGCAACTGAGGGGTGCAACTGAGGGGTGCAACTGAGGGGTGCAACTGAGGGGTGCAACTGAGGGGTGCACCTGAGGGGTGCAACTGAGAGGTGCAACTGAGGGGTGCAACTTAGGGCTGCAACTGAGGGGTGCAACAGAGGGGTGCAACTGAGGGGTGCAACTGAGGGGTGCAACTGACGTGTGCAACTGAGAGGTGCAACTGAGGGGTGCAACTGAGGGGTGCAGCTGAGGGGTGCAACTGAGGGGTGCAACTGAGAGGTGCAACTGAGGGGTGCAACTTAGGGCTGCAACTGAGGGGTGCAACAGAGGGGTGCAACTGAGGGGTGCAACTGAGGGGTGCAACTGACGGGTGCAACTGAGAGGTGCAACTGGGGGCCGCAACTGAGGGGTGCAGCTGAGGGGTGCAACTGAGGGGTGGAACTGGGGGCTGCAACTGAGGGGTGCAACAGAGGGGTGCAACTGAGAGGTGCAACTGAGGGGTGCAACTGACGGGTGCAACTGAGAGGTGCAACTGAGGGGTGCAACTGAGGGGTGCAGCTGAGGGGTGCAACTGAGGGGTGCAACTGAGAGGTGCAACTGAGGGGTGCAACTTAGGGCTGCAACTGAGGGGTGCAACAGAGGGGTGCAACTGAGGGGTGCAACTGAGGGGTGCAACTGACGGGTGCAACTGAGAGGTGCAACTGGGGGTTGCAACTGAGGGGTGCAGCTGAGGGGTGCAACTCAGGGCTGGAACTGGGGGCTGCAACTGGGGGGTGCAACTGAGGGGTGCAACTGAGGGGTGCAACTGAGGGGTGCAACTGAGGGGTGCAACTGAGGGGTGCAACTGAGGGGTCCAACTGAGGGGTGCAACTGGGGGGTGCAACTGAGGGGTGCAACTGAGGGGTGCAACTGAGCGGTGCAACTGAGGGGTGCAACTGAGGAGTGCAACTGAGGGCTGCAACTGAGCGGTGGAACTGGGGGGTGCAACTGGGGGGTGCAACTGGGAGTGCAACTGAGGGGTGCAACTGAGGGGTGCAACTGAGGGGTGCAACTGAGGGGTGCAACTGAGGGGTGCAACTGAGAGGTGTAACTGGGGGGTGCAACTGGGGGGTGCAACTGAGGGGTGCAACTGGGGGGTGCAACTGAGGGGTGCAACTGAGGGGTGCAACTGAGGGGTGCAGCTGAGGGGTGCAACTGAGGGGTGCAACTGGGGGCTGCAACTGAGGGGTGCAACTGAGGGGTGCAACTGAGGGGTGCAACTGAGGGGTGCAACTGAGGGCTGCAACTGAGGGGTGGAACTGGGGGGTGGGGGAGGGGTCCAACTGAGTGGTGCAACTGGGGGGTGCAACTGAGGGGTGCAACTGAGGGGTGCAACTGAGGGCTGCAACTGAGGGGTGCAACTGAGGGGTGCAACTGAGGGGTGCAACTGAGGGGTGCAACTGAGGGGTGCAACTGGGGGCCGCAACCGAGGGGTGCAACTGAGGGGTGCAACTGAGGGGTGCAACTGAGGGGTAACTCTGGGGGGTGCAACTGGGGGGTGCAACTGAAGGGTGCAACTGAGGGGTGCAACTGAGGGGTGCAACTGAGGGGTGCAACTGAGGAGTGCAACTGAGGGCTGCAACTGAGGGGTGCAACTAAGGCCTGCGTCTGAGGGGTGCAACTGAGGGGTGCAACTGACGGGTGCAACTGGGGGGTGCAACTGAGGGGTGCAACTGAGGAGTGCAGCTGGGGGTTGCAAATGAGGGGTGCAACTGGGGGGTGCAACTGAGGGGTGCAACTGAGGGATGCAACTGAGGGGTGCAACTGCGGGGTGCAACCGAGGGGTGCAACTGAGGGGTGCAACTGAGGGGTGGTTCTGGGGCGTGCAACTGAGGGGTAACTCTGGGGGGTGCAACTGGGGGGTGCAACTAAGGGGTGCAACTGAGGGGTGCAACTGAGGGGTGCAACTGAGGGGTGCAACTGAGGGGTGCAACTGAGAGGTGTAACTGGGGAGTGCAACTGGGGGGTGCAACTGAGGGGTGCAACTGGGGGGTGCAACTGAGGGGTGCAACTGAGGGGTGCAACTGAGGGGTGCAACTGAGGGGTGCAACTGGGGGGTGCAACTGAGGGGTGCAACTGAGGGGTGCAACTGAGGGGTGCAACTGAGGGGTGCAACTGAGGGCTGCAACTGAGGGGTGGAACTTGGGGGTGGGGGAGGGGTCCAACTGAGTGGTGCAACTGGGGGGTGCAACTGAGGGGTGCAACTGAGGGGTGCAACTGAGGGCTGCAACTGAGGGGTGCAACTGAGGGGTGCAACTGAGGGGTGCAACTGAGGGGTGCAACTGGGGGCTGCAACCGAGGGGTGCAACTGAGGGCTGCAACTGAGGGGTGCAACTGAGGGGTAACTCTGGGGGGTGCAGCTGGGGGGTGCAACTGAAGGGTGCACCTGAGGGGTGCAACTGAGGTGTGCAACTGAGGGGTGCAATTGAGGGGTGCAACTTAGGGCTGCAACTGAGGGGTGCAACTAAGGCCTGCGTCTGAGGGGTGCAACTGAGGGGTGCAACTGACGGGTGCAACTGAGGGGTGCAACTGAGGGGTGCACTTGAGGGGTGCAACTGAGGGGTGGATCTGGGGGGTGCAACTGACGGGTGCAACTGGGGGCTGCAACTGGGGGGTGCAACTGAGGGGTGCAACTGAGGGGTGCAACTGAGGGGCGCAACTGAGGGGTGCAACTGAGGGGTGCAACTGAGGGGTCCAACTGAGGGGTGCAACTGAGGGGTGCAACTGAGGGGTGCAGCTGGGGGTTGCAAATGAGGGGTGCAACTGAGGGGTGCAACTGAGGAGTGCAACTGAGGGATGCAACTGAGGGGTGCAACTGCGGGGTGCAACCGAGGGGTGCAACTGAGGGGTGCAACTGAGGGGTGGTTCTGGGGCGTGCAACTGAGGGGTAACTCTGGGGGGTGCAACTGGGGGGTGCAACTAAGGGGTGCAACTGAGGGGTGCAACTGGGGGGTGCAAATGAGGGGTGCAACTGGGTGGTGCAACTGAGGGGTGGAACTGAGGGGTGCAACTGAGGGGTGCAACTGAGGGGTGCAACTGAGGGGTGGAACTGGGGGTTGCAATTGAGGGGTGCAACTGAGGGGTGCAACTGAGGGGTGCAACTGAGGGGTGCAACTGAGGGGTGCAACTGAGGGCTGCAACTGAGGGCTGCAACTGAGGGGTGCAACTGAGGGGTGCAACTGAGGGGTGCAACTGGGGGGTGCAACTGAGGGGTGGAACAGGGGGGTGCAACTGAGAGGTGCAACCGAGGGGTGCAACTTAGGGCTGCAACTGAGGGGTGCAACAAAGGGGTGCTACTGAGGGGTGCAACTGAGGGGTGCAACTGACGGGTGCAACTGAGAGGTGCAACTGAGGGGTGCAACTGAGGGGTGCACTTGAGGGGTGCAACTGAGGGGTGGATCTGGGGGGTGCAACTGACGGGTGCAACTGGGGGCTGCAACTGGGGGGTGCAACTGAGGGGTGCAACTGAGGGGTGCAACTGAGGGGCGCAACTGAGGGGTGCAACTGAGGGGTGCAACTGAGGGGTCCAACTGAGGGATGCAACTGGGGGGTGCAACTGAGGGGTGCAACTGAGGGGTGCAACTGGGGGCTGCAACTGAGGGGTGCATCTGAGGGTTGCAACTGAGGGGTGGAACTGGGGGGTGCAACTGAGGGGTGCAACTGAGGGGTAACTCTGGAGGGTGCAACTGGGGGGTGCAACTGAAGGGTGCAACTGAGGGGTGCAACTGGGGGGTGCAACTGAGGGGTGCAACTGAGCGGTGCAACTGAGGGGTGCAACTGAGGAGTGCAACTGAGGGCTGCGACTGAGGGGTGCAACTGAGGGGTGCAACTGGGGGGTTAAACTGGGGGGTGCAACTGGGGGTGCAACTGAGGGGTGCAACTGAGGGGTGCAACTGAGGGCTGCAACTGAGCGGTGCAACTGAGGGGTGCAACTGAGGAGTGCAACTGAGGGCTGCAACTGAGGGCTGGAACTCGGGGGTGCAACTGGGGGGTGCAACTGGGAGTGCAACTGAGGAATGCAACTGAGGGGTGCAACTGAGGGGTGCAACTGAGGGGTGCAACTGAGGGGTGCAACTGAGGGGTGCAACTGAGAGGTGTAACTGGGGGGTGCAACTGGGGGGTGCAACTGAGGGGTGCAACTGGGGAGTGCAACTGGGGGTTGCAACTGAGGGGTGCAACTGAGGGGTGCAACTGAGGGGTGCAACTGAGGGGTGCAACTGGGGGGTGCAACTGAGGGGTGCAACTGAGGGGTGCAACTGAGGGGTGCAACTGAGGGGTGCAACTGAGGGCTGCAACTGAGGGGTGCAACTGAGGGCTGCAACTGAGGGGTGCAACTGAGGGGTGCAACTGAGGGGTGGAACTGGGGGGTGCAACTGAGGGGTGCAACTGGGGGGTGCAACTGAGGGGTGCAACTGAGGGGTGCAACTGAGGGGGTAACTGAGGGGTGCAACTGAGGGGTTCAACTGGGGGGTCCAACTGAGGGGTGCAACTGGGGGGTGCAACTGAGGGGTGCAACTGAGGAGTGCAACTGGGGGCTGCAACTGAGGGGTGCAACTGAGGGTTGCAACTGAGGGGTGCAACTGAGGGGTGCAACTGAGGGGTAACTCTGGAGGGTGCAACTGGGGGGTGCAACTGAAGGGTGCAACTGGGGGGTGCAACTGGGGGGTGCAACTGAGGGGTGCAACTGAGCGGTGCAACTGAGGGGTGCAACTGAGGAGTGCAACTGATGGCTGCAACTGAGGTGTGCAACTGGGGGGTGCAACTGAGGCGTGCAACTGAGGGGTGCAACTGAGGGGTGCAACTGAGGGGTGCAACTGAGGGGTGCAACTGAGGGGTGCAACTGAGGGGTGCAACTGAGGGGTGCAACTGGGGGCTGCAACCGAAGGGTGCAACTGAGGGGTGCAACTGAGGGGTGCAACTGAGGGGTAACTCTGGGGGGTGCAACTGGGGGGTGCAACTGAAGGGTGCAACTGAGGGGTGCAACTTAGGGGTGCAACTGAGGGGTGCAACTGAGGGGTGCAACTGAGGGGTGCAACTGAGGGGTGCAACTGAGCGGTGCAACTGAGGGGTGCAACTGAGGAGTGCAACTGAGGGCTGCGACTGAGGGGTGCAACTGAGGGGTGCAACTGGGGGGTGCAACTGGGGGGTGCAACTGGGGGTGCAACTGAGGGGTGCAACTGAGGGGTGCAACTGAGGGGTGCAACTGAGCGGTGCAACTGAGGGGTGCAACTGAGGAGTGCAACTGAGGGCTGCAACTGAGGGCTGGAACTCGGGGGTGCAACTGGGGGGTGCAACTGGGAGTGCAACTGAGGGGTGCAACTGAGGGGTGCAACTGAGGGGTGCAACTGAGGGGTGCAACTGAGGGGTGCAACTGAGGGGTGCAACTGAGAGGTGTAACTGGGGGGTGCAACTGGGGGGTGCAACTGAGGGGTGCAACTGGGGAGTGCAACTGGGGGTTGCAACTGAGGGGTGCAACTGAGGGGTGCAACTGAGGGGTGCAACTGAGGGGTGCAACTGGGGGGTGCAACTGAGGGGTGCAACTGAGGGGTGCAACTGAGGGGTGCAACTGAGGGGTGCAACTGAGGGCTGCAACTGAGGGGTGGAACTGGGGGGTGCAACTGAGGGGTGCAACTGGGGGGTGCAACTGAGGGGTGCAACTGAGGGGTGCAACTGAGGGGGTAACTGAGGGGTGCAACTGAGGGGTTCAACTGGGGGGTCCAACTGAGGGGTGCAACTGGGGGGTGCAACTGAGGGGTGCAACTGAGGGGTGCAACTGGGGGCTGCAACTGAGGGGTGCAACTGAGGGTTGCAACTGAGGGGTGCAACTGAGGGGTGCAACTGAGGGGTAACTCTGGAGGGTGCAACTGGGGGGTGCAACTGAAGGGTGCAACTGGGGGGTGCAACTGGGGGGTGCAACTGAGGGGTGCAACTGAGCGGTGCAACTGAGGGGTGCAACTGAGGAGTGCAACTGATGGCTGCAACTGAGGGGTGGAACTGGGGGGTGCAACTGGGGGGTGCAACTGGGGGTGCAACTGAGGTGTGCAACTGAGGTGTGCAACTGAGGGGTCCAACTGAGTGGTGCAACTGGGGGGTGCAACTGAGGCGTGCAACTGAGGGGTGCAACTGAGGGGTGCAACTGAGGGGTGCAACTGAGGGGTGCAACTGAGGGGTGCAACTGAGGGGTGCAACTGAGGGGTGCAACTGGGGGCTGCAACCGAGGGGTGCAACTGAGGGGTGCAACTGAGGGGTGCAACTGAGGGGTAACTCTGGGGGGTGCAACTGGGGGGTGCAACTGAAGGGTGCAACTGAGGGGTGCAACTGAGGGGTGCAACTGAGGGGTGCAACTGAGGGGTGCAACTGAGGGGTGCAACTGAGCGGTGCAACTGAGGGGTGCAACTGAGGAGTGCAACTGAGGGCTGCAACTGAGGGGTGGTACTGGGGGGTGCAACTGGGGGGTGCAACTGGGGGTGCAACTGAGGGGTGCAACTGAGGGGTGCAACTGAGGGGTGCAACTGAGGGGTGCAACTGAGGGGTGCAACTGAGGGGTGCAGCTGAGAGGTGTAACTGGGGGGTGCAACTGAGGGGTGCAACTGAGGGGTGCAACTGGGGGGTGCAACTGAGGGGTGCAACTGAGAGTGCCAACTGGGGGGTGCAACTGAGGGGTGCAACTGAGGGGTGCAACTGAGGGGTGCAACTGAGGGGTGCAACTGAGGGGTGCAACTGAGGGGTGCAACTGGGGGGTGCAACTGACGGCTGCAACTGGGGGTTGCAACTGAGGGGTGCAATTCGGGGGTGCAACTGAGGGGTACATCTGAGGGGTGCCACTGAGGGGTGCAACTGAGGGGTGCAACTGGGGGGTGCAACTGAGGGGTGCAACTGAGGGGTGCAACTGAGGGGTGCAACTGAGGGGTGGAACTTGGGGGTGCAACTGAGGGGTGCAACTGGGGGCTGCAACTGAGGGGTGCAACTGAGGGGTGCAACTGAGGGGTTCAACTGAGGGGTGCAACTGAGGGGTGCGACTGAGGTGTGCGACTGAGGGGTGGAACTGAGGGGTGCAACTGAGGTGTGCAACTGAGGGGTGCAACTGAGGTGTGCAACTGAGGGGTGCAACTGGGGGGTGCAACTGAGGGGTACAACTGAGGGGTGCAACTGAGGGGTGCAACTGAGGGGTGCAACTGAGGGGTGCAACTGAGGGGTGCAACTGAGGGGTGCAACTGAGGGGTGCAACTGAGGGGTGCAACTGAGGGGTGCAACTGAGGGGTGCAACTGAGGGGTGCAACTGAGGGGTGCAACTGAGGGGTAACTCTGGGGGGTGTAACTGGGGTGTGCAACTGAAGGGTGCAACTGAGGGGTGCAACTGGGGGGTGCAACTGCGGGGTGCAACTGAGGGGTGCAACTGAGGGGTGCAACTGAGGGGTGCAACTGAGGGCTGCAACTGAGGGGTGGAACTGAGGGCTGCAACTGAGAGGTGTAACTGGGGGGTGCAACTGTGGGGTGCAACTGAGGGGTGCAACTGGGGGGTGCAACTGAGGGGTGCAACTGAGGGGTGCAACTGAGGGGTCCAACTGAGGGGTGCAACTGAGGGGTGCAACAGAGGGGTGCAACTGAGGGGTGCAACTGAGGGGTGCAACTGGGGGGTGCAACTGGGGGGTGCAACTGAGGGGTGCAACTGAGGGGTGCAACTGAGGGGTGCAACTGAGGGGTGCAACTGGGGGTTGCAACTGACGGGTGCAACTGGGGGGTGCAACTGAGGGGTGCAATTCGGGGGTGCAACTGAGGGGTGCAACTGAGGGGTGCCACTGAGGGGTGCAACTGAGGGGTGGAACTGGGGGGTGCAACTGAGGGGTGCAACTGAGGGGTGCAACTGAGGGGTGCAACTGAGGGGTGAAACTTGGGGGCGCAACTGAGGGGTGCAACTGGGGGGTGCAACTGAAGGGGTGCAACTGGGGGGTGCAACTGGGGGGTGCAACTGAGGGGTGCAACTGAGGGGTGCAACTGAGGGGTGCAACTGGGGGGTGCAACTGAGGGGTGCAACTGAGGGGTGCAACTGGGGGCTGCAACAGAGGGGTGCAACTGAGCGGTGCAACTGAGGGCTGCAACTGAGGGCTGCAACTGAGGGCTGCAACTGAGGGGTGGAACTGGGGGGTGCAACTGGGGGGTGCAACTGGGGGCTGCAACTGAGGGGTGCAACTGAGGGGTGCAACTGAGGGGTGCAACTGAGGCGTGCAACTGAGGCGTGCAACTGAGGGGTGCAACTGAGGGGTGCAACTGGGGGGTGCAACTGAGGGGTGCAACTGAGGGGTGCAACTGAGGGGTGCAACTGAGGGGTGCAACTGAGGGGTGCAACTGGGGGGTGCAACTGAGGGGTGCAACTGAGGGGTGCAACTGAGGGGTGCAACTGAGGGGTGCAACTGAGGGGTGCAACTGTGGGGTGCAACTGAGGGGTGCAACTGAGGGGTGCAACTGAGGGGTGCAACTGAGGGGTGCAACTGAGGGGTGCAACTGAGGGGTGCAACTGAGGGGTGCAACTGAGGGGTGCAACTGAGGGGTGCAACTGAGGGGTGCAACTGAGGGGTGGAACTGGGGGGTGCAGCTGAGGGGTGCAACTGAGGAGTGCAACTGGGGGGTGCAACTGAGGGGTGCAACTGAGGGGTGCCACCGAGGGGTGCAACTGAGGGGTGGAACAGGGGGGAGCAACTGAGGGGTGCAACTGGGGGGTGCAACTGAGGGGTGCAACTGACGGGTGGAACTTGGGGGTGCAACTGAGAGGTGCAACTGGGGGGTGCAACTGAGGGGTGCAACTGAGGGGTGCAACTGAGGGCTGCAACTGAGGGGTGCAACTGAGGGGTGCAACTGAGGGGTGCAACTGAGGGGTGCAACTGAGGGGTGCAACTGAGGGGTGGAACTGGGGGGTGCAACTGAGGGTTGGAACCGGGGGCTGCAACTGAGGGGTGCAACTGGGGGGTGCAACTGAGGGATGCAACTGAGGGGTGCAACTGGGGGATGCAACTGAGGGGTGCAACTGAGGGCTGCAACTGATGGGTGGAACTTGGGGGTGCAACTGAGGGGTGCAACTGGGGGGTGCAACTCAGGGGTGCAACTGAGGGGTGCAACTGAGGTGTAACTCTGGGGGGTGCAACTGAGGGGTGCAACTGAGGGGTGCAACTGAGGGGTGCAACTGAGGGGTGCAACTGAGAGGTGCAACTGGGGGTTGCAACTGAGGGGTGCAACTGAGGGGTGCAACTGAGGGGTGCAACTGAGGGGTGCAACTGAGGGGTGCAACTGGGGGGTGCAACTGAGGGGTGCAACTGAGGGGTGCAACTGAGGGTCGCAACTGAGGGGTGCAACTGAGGAGTGCAACTGAGGGGTGCAACTGGGGATTGCAACTGGGGGGTGCAACTGAAGGGGTGCAACTGAGGAGTGCAACTGAGGCGTTCAACTGAGGGGTGCAACTGGCGGGTGCAACTGAGGGGTGCAACTGAGGGGTGCAACTGAGGGGTGCAACTGAGGGGTGCCACTGAGGCGTTCAACTGGGGGGTCCAACTGCGGGGTGCAACCAAGGGCTGCAACTGAGGGGTGGAACTGGGGGTTGGAACTGAGGGGTGCAACTGGGGGGTGCAACTGAGGGGTGCAACTGAGGGGTGCAACTGAGGGGTGCAACTGAGGGGTGCAACTGAGGGGTGCAACTGAGGGGCACAACTGGGGGGTGCAACTGAGGGGTGCAACTGAGGGGTGCAACTGGGGGGTGCAACTGAGAGGTGCAACTGAGGGCTGCAACTGAGGAGTGCAACTGAGGGGTGCAACTGAGGGGTGCAACTGAGGGGTGCAACTGAGGGCTGCAACTGAGGGGTGCAACTGAGGGGTGCAACTGGGTGCAACTGACGGGTGCAACTGGGGGGTGCAACTGGGGGGTGCAACTGAGGGATGCAACTGGGGGGTGCAACTGAGGGGTGCAACTGAGGGGTGCCACTGAGGGGTGCAACTGAGGGGTGGAACAGGGGGGAGCAACTGAGGGGTGCAACTGAGGGGTGCAACTGAGGGGTGCAACTGACGGGTGCAACTGGGGGCTGCAACTGAGGGGTGCAACTGAGGGGTGCAATTCGGGGGTGCAACTGAGGGGTGCAACTGAGGGGTGCCACTGAGGGGTGCAACTGAGGGGTGCAACTGGGGGGTGCAACTGAGGGGTGCAACTGAGGGGTGCAACTGAGGGGTGCAACTGAGGGGTGAAACTTGAGGGCGCAACTGAGGGGTGCAACTGGGGGTGCAACTGAAGGGGTGCAACTGGGGGGTGCAACTGGGGGGTGCAACTGAGGGGTGCAACTGAGGGGTGCAACTGAGGGGTGCAACTGGGGGGTGCAACTGAGGGGTGCAACTGAGGGGTGCAACTGGGGGGTGCAACTGAGGGGTGCAACTGAGCGGTGCAACTGAGGGCTGCAACTGAGGGCTGCAACTGAGGGCTGCAACTGAGGGCTGCAACTGAGGGCTGCAACTGAGGGCTGCAACTGGGGGGTGCAACTGAGGGGTGCAACTGAGGGGTGCAACTGAGGGGTGCAACTGAGGGGTGCAACTGGGGTGGGCAGCTGAGGGGTGCAACTGAGGGGTGCAACTGAGGGGTGCAACCGAGGGGTGCAACTGAGGGGTGCAACTGAGGGGTGCAACTGAGGGGTGCAACTGGGGGGTGCAACTGAGGGGTGCAACTGAGGGGTGCCACTGAGGGGTGCAACTGAGGGGTGGAACTGAGGGGTGCAACTGAGGGGTGCAACTGGGGGGTGCAACTGAGGGGTGCAACTGACGGGTGGAACTTGGGGGTGTAACTGGGGGGTGCAACTGAGGGGTGCAACTGACGGGTGGAACTTGGGGGTGCAACTGGAGGTTGCAACTGAGGGGTGCAACTGAGAGGGGTGCAACTGAGGGGTGCAACTGAGGGGTGCAACTGAGGGGTGCAACTGAGGGGTGCAACTGAGGGGTGCAACTGAGGGGTGCAACTGAGGGGTGCAACTGAGGGGTGCAACTGGGGGGTGCAACTGAGGGGTGCAACTGAGGGGTGCAACTGGGGGGTGCAACTGAGGGGTGCAACTGAGGGGTGCCACTGAGGGGTGCAACTGAGGGGTGGAACAGGGGGGAGCAACTGAGGGGTGCAACTGGGGGGTGCAACTGAGGGGTGCAACTGACGGGTGGAACTTGGGGGTGCAACTGGGGGGTGCAACTGAGGGGTGCAACTGAGGGGTGCAACTGAGGGTGCAACTGAGGGGTGCAACTGAGGGGTGCAACTGAGGGGTGCAACTGAGGGGTGCAACTGAGGGGTGCAACTGAGGGGTGGAACTCGGGGGTGCAACTGAGGGATGGAACCAGGGGGTGCAACTGAGGGGTGCAACCGGGGGGTGCAACTGAGGGGTGCAACTGAAGGGTGCAACTGGGGGATGCAACTGAGGGGTGCAACTGAGGGCTGCAACTGATGGGTGGAACTGGGGGGTGCAACTGAGGGGTGCAACTGGGGGGTGCAACTGACGGGTGCAACTGAGGGGTGCAACTGAGGTGTAACTCTGGGGGGTGCAACTGAGGGGCGCAACTGAGGGGTGCAACTGAGGGGTGCAACTGAGGGGTGCAACTGGGGGGTGCAACTGGGGGGTTCAACTGGGGGGTGCAACTGAGGGGTGCAACTGAGGGGTGTAACTGAGGGGTGCAACTGAGGAGTGCAACTGAGGGGTGCAACTGGGGGGTGCAACTGGGGGGTGCAACTGAAGGGTTGCAACTGAGGAGTGCAACTGAGGGGTGCAACTGAGGGGTGCAACTGAGGGGTGCAACTGGGGGGTGCAACTGAGGGATGCAACTGAGGGGTGCAACTGAGGGGTGCAACTCAGGCGTTCAACTGGGGGGTCCAACTGCGGGGTGCAACTGAGGGGTGCAACTGAGGGGTGCAACTGAGGTGTGCAACCAAGGGCTGCAACTGAGGGGTGGAACTGGGGGGTGGAACTGGGGGGTGCAACTGAGGGGTGCAACTGAGGGGTGCAACTGAGGGGTGCAACTGGGGGGTGCAACTGGGGGGTGTAACTGAGGGGTGCAACTGAGGGGTGCGACTGAGGTGTAACTCCGGGGGGTGCAACTGAGGGGCGCAACTGAGGGGTGCAACTGAGGGGTGCAACTGAGGGGTGCAACTGGGGGGTGCAACTGAGGGGTGCAACTGGGGGGTGCAACTGAGGGGTGCAACTGAGGGGTGCAACTGAGGGGTGCGACTGAGGTGTAACTCTGGGGGGTGCAACTGAGGGGCGCAACTGAGGGGTGCAACTGAGGGGTGCAACTGAGGGGTGCAACTGGGGGGTGCAACTGGGGGGTGCAACTGGGGGGTGCAACTGAGGGGTGCAACTGAGGGGTGCAACTGAGGGGTGCAACTGAGGAGTGCAACTGAGGGGTGCAACTGGGGGGTGCAACTGGGGGGTGCAACTGAAGGGGTGCAACTGAGGAGTGCAACTGAGGGGTGCAACTGAGGGGTGCAACTGAGGCGTTCAACTGGGGGGTCCAACTGCGGGGTGCAACTGAGGGGTGCAACTGAGGGGTGCAACTGAGGGGTGCAACCAAGGGCTGCAACTGAGGGGTGGAACTGGGGGGTGGAACTGGGGGGTGCAACTGGGGGGTGCAACTGAGGGGTGCAACTGGGGGGTGCAACTAAGGGGTGCAACTGAGGGGTGCAACTGAGGGGTGCAACTGAGGGGTGCAACTGAGGGGTGCAACTGAGGGGCACAGCTGGGGGGTGCAACTGAGGGGTGCAACTGAGGGGTGCAACTGAGGGACGCAACTGAGGGGTGCAACTGAGGGGTGCAACTGAGGGGTGCAACTGAGGGGTGCAACTGAGGGGTGCAACTGGGGGGTGCAACTGAGGGGTGCAACTGAGGGGTGCAACTGAGGGGTGCAACTGAGGGGTGCAACTGAGGGGTGCAACTGAGGGGTGCAACTGAGGGGTGCAACTGAGGGGTGCAACTGGGGGGTGCAACTGAGGGGTGCAACTGAGGGGTGCAACTGAGGGGTGCAACTGAGGGGTGCAACTGAGGGGTGCAACTGAGGGGTGCAACTGAGGGGTGCAACTGAGTAGTGCAACTGAGGGGTGCAACTGAGGGGTGCAACTGGGGGGTGCAACTGAGGGGTGGAACCAGGGGGTGCAACTGAGGGGTGCAACTGGGGGGTGCAACTGAGGGGTGCAACTGAAGGGTGCAACTGGGGGATGCAACTGAGGGGTGCAACTGAGGGCTGCAACTGATGGGTGCAACTGAGGGGTGCAACTGAGGGGTGCAACTGAGGGCTGCAACTGAGGGCTGCAACTGAGGGGTGCAACTGAGGGGTGCAACTGAGGGGTGGAACTGCGGGATGCAACTCAGGGGTGGAACTGGGGGGTGCAACTGAGGGGTGCAACTGAGGGGTGCAACTGAGGGGTGCAACTAAGGGGTGCAACTGGGGGGTGCAACTGAGGGGTGCAACTGAGGGCTGCAACTGATGGGTGGAACTGGGGGGTGCAACTGAGGGGTGCAACTGGGGGGTGCAACTGAGGGGTGCAACTGAGGGGTGCAACTGAGGGGTGGAACTTGGGGGTGCAACTGAGGGGTGCAACTGAGGGGTGCAACTGAGGGGTGTAACTGAGGGGTGCAACTGGGGGGTGCAACTGGGGGCTGCAACTGGGGGGTGCAACTGAGGGGTGCAACTGAGGGGTGCAACTGAGGGGTGCAACTGAGGGGTGCAACTGGGGGCCGCAACTGAAGGGGTGCAACTGAGGGGTGCAACTGAGGGGTGCAACTGAGGGGTGCAACTGAGGGGTGGAACTGGGGGGTGCAACTGAGGGGTGCAACTGAGGGGTGCAACTGAGGGGTGCAACTGAGGGGTGCAACTGACGCGTTCAACTGGGGGGTCCAACTGAGGGGTGCAACTGAGGGGTGCAACTGAGGGGCCCAACTGAGGGGTGTAACTGGGGGCTGCAACTGAGGGGTGCAACTGAGGGGTGCAACTGAGGGGTGCAACTGAGGGCTGCAACTGAGGGGTAACTCTGGGGGGTCCAACTGGGGGGTGCAACTGAAGGGTGCAACTGAGGGGTGCAACTGGGGGGTGCAACTGAGGGGTGCAACTGAGCGGTGCAACTGAGGGGTGCAACTGAGGGGTGCAACCGAGGGCTGCAACTGAGGGGTGGAACTTGGGGGTGCAACTGGGGGGTGCAATTGAGGGGTGCAACTGAGGGGTGCAACTGAGGGGTGCAACTGAGGGGTGCAACTGAGGGGTGCATTTGAGGGGTGCAACTGAGCGGTGCAACTGAGGGGCACAACTGGGGGGTGCAACTGAGGGGTGCAACTGAGGGGTGCAACTGGGGGGTGCAACTGAGGGGTGCAACTGAGGGGTGCAACTGAGGGGTGCAACTGAGGGGTGTAACTGAGGGGTGCAACTGAGGGGTGCAACTGGGTGCAACTGACGGGTGCAACTGGGGGGTGCAATTGAGGGGTGCAACTGAGGGATGCAACTGGGGGGTGCAACTGAGGGGTGCAACTGAGGGGTGCCACTGAGGGGTGCAACTGAGGGGTGGAACAGGGGGGAGCAACTGAGGGGTGCAACTGAGGGGTGCAACTGAGGGGTGCAACTGAGGGGTGGAACTTGGGGGGGCACCTGAGGGGTGCAACTGGGGGGTGCAACTGAGGGGTGCAACTGAGGGGTGCCACTGAGGGGTGCAACTGAGGGGTGGAACTGAGGGGTGCAACTGAGGGGTGCAACTGAGGGGTGCAACTGAGGGCTGCAACTGAGGGGTGCAACTGAGGGGTGCAACTGAGGGGTGCAACTGGGGGGTGCAACTGAGGGGTGGAACTGAGGGGTGCAACTGAGGGGTGCAACTGAGGGGTGCAACTGAGGGCTGCAACTGAGGGGTGGGACTGGGGGGTGCAACTGGGGGGTGCAACTGAAGGGGTGCAACTGAGGGGTGCAACTGAGGGGTGCAACTCAGGGGTGCAACTGAGGGGTGCAACTGGGATGTGCAACTGAGGGGTGCAACTGAGGGGTGCAACTGGGGGGTGCAACTGAGGGGTGCAACTGGGGGCTGCAACTGAGGGGTGCAACTGAGGGGTGCAACTGAGGGGTGCAACTGAGGGGTGCAACTGAGGGGTGCAACTGGGGGGTGCAACTGAGGGGTGCAACTGAGGGGTGCAACTGAGGGGTGCAACTGAGGGGTGCAACTGAGGGGTGCAACTGAGGGGTGCAACTGAGGGGTGCAACTGAGTAGTGCAACTGAGGGGTGCAACTGAGGGGTGCAACTGGGGGGTGCAACTGAGGGGTGGAACCAGGGGGTGCAACTGAGGGGTGCAACTGGGGGGTGCAACTGAGGGGTGCAACTGAAGGGTGCAACTGGGGGATGCAACTGAGGGGTGCAACTGAGGGCTGCAACTGATGGGTGCAACTGAGGGGTGCAACTGAGGGGTGCAACTGAGGGCTGCAACTGAGGGCTGCAACTGAGGGGTGCAACTGAGGGGTGCAACTGAGGGGTGGAACTGCGGGATGCAACTCAGGGGTGGAACTGGGGGGTGCAACTGAGGGGTGCAACTGAGGGGTGCAACTGAGGGGTGCAACTAAGGGGTGCAACTGGGGGGTGCAACTGAGGGGTGCAACTGAGGGCTGCAACTGATGGGTGGAACTGGGGGGTGCAACTGAGGGGTGCAACTGGGGGGTGCAACTGAGGGGTGCAACTGAGGGGTGCAACTGAGGGGTGGAACTTGGGGGTGCAACTGAGGGGTGCAACTGAGGGGTGCAACTGAGGGGTGTAACTGAGGGGTGCAACTGGGGGGTGCAACTGGGGGCTGCAACTGGGGGGTGCAACTGAGGGGTGCAACTGAGGGGTGCAACTGAGGGGTGCAACTGAGGGGTGCAACTGGGGGCCGCAACTGAAGGGGTGCAACTGAGGGGTGCAACTGAGGGGTGCAACTGAGGGGTGCAACTGAGGGGTGGAACTGGGGGGTGCAACTGAGGGGTGCAACTGAGGGGTGCAACTGAGGGGTGCAACTGAGGGGTGCAACTGACGCGTTCAACTGGGGGGTCCAACTGAGGGGTGCAACTGAGGGGTGCAACTGAGGGGCCCAACTGAGGGGTGTAACTGGGGGCTGCAACTGAGGGGTGCAACTGAGGGGTGCAACTGAGGGGTGCAACTGAGGGCTGCAACTGAGGGGTAACTCTGGGGGGTCCAACTGGGGGGTGCAACTGAAGGGTGCAACTGAGGGGTGCAACTGGGGGGTGCAACTGAGGGGTGCAACTGAGCGGTGCAACTGAGGGGTGCAACTGAGGGGTGCAACCGAGGGCTGCAACTGAGGGGTGGAACTTGGGGGTGCAACTGGGGGGTGCAATTGAGGGGTGCAACTGAGGGGTGCAACTGAGGGGTGCAACTGAGGGGTGCAACTGAGGGGTGCATTTGAGGGGTGCAACTGAGCGGTGCAACTGAGGGGCACAACTGGGGGGTGCAACTGAGGGGTGCAACTGAGGGGTGCAACTGGGGGGTGCAACTGAGGGGTGCAACTGAGGGGTGCAAC
This sequence comes from Eutreptiella sp. 'Long Island Sound 2002', assembly GCA_964036045.1. Classification (NCBI taxonomy): domain Eukaryota; phylum Euglenozoa; class Euglenophyceae; order Eutreptiales; family Eutreptiaceae; genus Eutreptiella; species Eutreptiella sp. 'Long Island Sound 2002'. The sequence continues at coordinate 124,502,364 of OZ038383.1, read as the reverse complement.
TGAGGGGTGCAACTGAGGGGTGTAACTGAGGGGTGCAACTGAGGGGTGCAACTGGGTGCAACTGACGGGTGCAACTGGGGGGTGCAATTGAGGGGTGCAACTGAGGGATGCAACTGGGGGGTGCAACTGAGGGGTGCAACTGAGGGGTGCCACTGAGGGGTGCAACTGAGGGGTGGAACAGGGGGGAGCAACTGAGGGGTGCAACTGAGGGGTGCAACTGAGGGGTGCAACTGAGGGGTGGAACTTGGGGGGGCACCTGAGGGGTGCAACTGGGGGGTGCAACTGAGGGGTGCAACTGAGGGGTGCCACTGAGGGGTGCAACTGAGGGGTGGAACTGAGGGGTGCAACTGAGGGGTGCAACTGAGGGGTGCAACTGAGGGCTGCAACTGAGGGGTGCAACTGAGGGGTGCAACTGAGGGGTGCAACTGGGGGGTGCAACTGAGGGGTGGAACTGAGGGGTGCAACTGAGGGGTGCAACTGAGGGGTGCAACTGAGGGCTGCAACTGAGGGGTGGGACTGGGGGGTGCAACTGGGGGGTGCAACTGAAGGGGTGCAACTGAGGGGTGCAACTGAGGGGTGCAACTCAGGGGTGCAACTGAGGGGTGCAACTGAGGGGTGCAACTGAGGGGTGTAACTGAGGGGTGCAACTGGGGGGTGCAACTGGGGGCTGCAACTGGGGGGTGCAACTGAGGGGTGCAACTGAGGGGTGCAACTGAGGGGTGCAACTGAGGGGTGCAACTGGGGGCCGCAACTGAAGGGGTGCAACTGAGGGGTGCAACTGAGGGGTGCAACTGAGGGGTGCAACTGAGGGGTGGAACTGGGGGGTGCAACTGAGGGGTGCAACTGAGGGGTGCAACTGAGGGGTGCAACTGAGGGGTGCAACTGACGCGTTCAACTGGGGGGTCCAACTGAGGGGTGCAACTGAGGGGTGCAACTGAGGGGCCCAACTGAGGGGTGTAACTGGGGGCTGCAACTGAGGGGTGCAACTGAGGGGTGCAACTGAGGGGTGCAACTGAGGGCTGCAACTGAGGGGTAACTCTGGGGGGTCCAACTGGGGGGTGCAACTGAAGGGTGCAACTGAGGGGTGCAACTGGGGGGTGCAACTGAGGGGTGCAACTGAGCGGTGCAACTGAGGGGTGCAACTGAGGGGTGCAACCGAGGGCTGCAACTGAGGGGTGGAACTTGGGGGTGCAACTGGGGGGTGCAATTGAGGGGTGCAACTGAGGGGTGCAACTGAGGGGTGCAACTGAGGGGTGCAACTGAGGGGTGCATTTGAGGGGTGCAACTGAGCGGTGCAACTGAGGGGCACAACTGGGGGGTGCAACTGAGGGGTGCAACTGAGGGGTGCAACTGGGGGGTGCAACTGAGGGGTGCAACTGAGGGGTGCAACTGAGGGGTGCAACTGAGGGGTGTAACTGAGGGGTGCAACTGAGGGGTGCAACTGGGTGCAACTGACGGGTGCAACTGGGGGGTGCAATTGAGGGGTGCAACTGAGGGATGCAACTGGGGGGTGCAACTGAGGGGTGCAACTGAGGGGTGCCACTGAGGGGTGCAACTGAGGGGTGGAACAGGGGGGAGCAACTGAGGGGTGCAACTGAGGGGTGCAACTGAGGGGTGCAACTGAGGGGTGGAACTTGGGGGGGCACCTGAGGGGTGCAACTGGGGGGTGCAACTGAGGGGTGCAACTGAGGGGTGCCACTGAGGGGTGCAACTGAGGGGTGGAACTGAGGGGTGCAACTGAGGGGTGCAACTGAGGGGTGCAACTGAGGGCTGCAACTGAGGGGTGCAACTGAGGGGTGCAACTGAGGGGTGCAACTGGGGGGTGCAACTGAGGGGTGGAACTGAGGGGTGCAACTGAGGGGTGCAACTGAGGGGTGCAACTGAGGGCTGCAACTGAGGGGTGGGACTGGGGGGTGCAACTGGGGGGTGCAACTGAAGGGGTGCAACTGAGGGGTGCAACTGAGGGGTGCAACTCAGGGGTGCAACTGAGGGGTGCAACTGGGATGTGCAACTGAGGGGTGCAACTGAGGGGTGCAACTGGGGGGTGCAACTGAGGGGTGCAACTGGGGGCTGCAACTGAGGGGTGCAACTGAGGGGTGCAACTGAGGGGTGGAGCTGGGGGGTGCAACTGAGGGGTGCAACTGAGGGGTGCAACTGAGGGGTGCAACTGAGGGGTGCAACTGGGGGGTGCAACTGGGGGGTGCAACTGAGGGGTGCAACTGAGGGGTGCAACTGGGGAGTGCAACTGAGGGGTGCAACTGAGGAGTGCAACTGAGGCGTGCAACTGGGGGGTGCAACTGGGGGGTGCAACTGAAGGGGTGCAACTGAGGGGTGCAACTGAGGGGTGCAACTGAGGGGTGCAACTGAGGGGTGCAACTGAGGGCTGCAACTTATGGGTGGAACTGGGGGGTGCAACTGAGGGGTGCATCTGGGGGGTGCAACTGAGGGGTGCAACTGAGGGGTGCAACTGAGGGGCGGAACTGGGGGGTGCAACTGAGGGGTGCAACTGAGGGGTGCAACTGAGGGGTGCAACTGAGGGGTGCAACTGGGGGGTGCAACTGGGGGGTGCAACTGGGGGGTGCAACTGAGGGGTGCAACTGAGGGCTGCAACTGAGGGGTGCAACTGAGGGGTGCAACTGAGGGGTGCAACTGGGGGGTGCGACTGAGGGGTGGAACTGAGGGGTGCAACTGAGGGGTGCAACTGAGGGGTGCAACTGAGGGCTGCAACTGAGGGGTGGGACTCGGGGGTGCAACTGGGGGGTGCAACTGAAGGGGTGCAACTGAGGGGTGCAACTGAGGGGTGCAACTCAGGGGTGCAACTGAGGGGTGCAACTGGGATGTGCAACTGAGGGGTGCAACTGAGGGGTGCAACTGGGGGGTGCAACTGAGGGGTGCAACTGGGGGCTGCAACTGAGGGGTGCAACTGAGGGGTGCAACTGAGGGGTGGAGCTGGGGGGTGCAACTGAGGGGTGCAACTGAGGGGTGCAACTGAGGGGTGCAACTGAGGGGTGCAACTGGGGGGTGCAACTGGGGGGTGCAACTGAGGGGTGCAACTGAGGGGTGCAACTGGGGAGTGCAACTGAGGGGTGCAACTGAGGAGTGCAACTGAGGCGTGCAACTGGGGGGTGCAACTGAGGGGTGCAACTGAGGGGTGCAACTGAGGGGTGCAACTGAGGGGTGCAACTGAGGGGTGCAACTGAGGGCTGCAACTTATGGGTGGAACTGGGGGGTGCAACTGAGGGGTGCATCTGGGGGGTGCAACTGAGGGGTGCAACTGAGGGGTGCAACTGAGGGGCGGAACTGGGGGGTGCAACTGAGGGGTGCAACTGAGGGGTGCAACTGAGGGGTGCAACTGAGGGGTGCAACTGAGGGGTGCAACTGAGGCGTTCATCTGGGGGGTCCAACTGAGCGGTGCAACTGAGGGGTGCAACTGAGGGGTGCAACTGAGGGGTGCAACTGGGGGCTGCAACTGAGGGGTGCAACTGAGGGGTGCAACTGAGGGGTGCAACTGAGGGGTGCAACTGAGGGGTAACTCTGGGGGGTGCAACTGGGGGGTGCAACTGAGGGGTGCAACTGAGGGGTGCAACTGAGGGGTGCAACTGGGGGGTGCAACTGAGGGGTGCAACTGAGGGGTGCAACTGGGGGGTGCAACTGAGGGGTGCAACTGGGGGCTGCAACTGAGAGGTGCAACTGAGGGGTGCAACTGAGGGGTGGAACTGGGGGGTGCAACTGAGGGGTGCAACTGGGGGGTGCAACTGAGAGGTGCAACTGGGGGGTGCAACTGAGGGGTGCAACTGGGGGGTGCAACTGGGGGGTGCAACTGGGGGGTGCAACTGAGGGGTGCAACTGAGGGGTGCAACTGAGGGGTGCAACTGAGGGGTGCAACTGAGGGGTGCAACTGGGGGGTGCAACCGGGGGGTGCAACTGAAGGGGTGCAACTGAGGGGTGCAACTGAGGGGTGCAACTGAGGGGTGCAACTGAGGGGTGCAACTGGGGGGTGCAACTGAGGGGTGCAACTGAGGGGTGCAACTGAGGGGTGCAACTGAGGGGTGCAACTGAGGCGTTCATCTGGGGGGTCCAACTGAGCGGTGCAACTGAGGGGTGCAACTGAGGGGTGCAACTGAGGGGTGCAACTGGGGGCTGCAACTGAGGGGTGCAACTGAGGGGTGCAACTGAGGGGTGCAACTGAGGGGTGCAACTGAGGGGTAACTCTGGGGGGTGCAACTGGGGGGTGCAACTGAGGGGTGCAACTGAGGGGTGCAACTGAGGGGTGCAACTGGGGGGTGCAACTGAGGGGTGCAACTGAGGGGTGCAACTGGGGGGTGCAACTGAGGGGTGCAACTGGGGGCTGCAACTGAGAGGTGCAACTGAGGGGTGCAACTGAGGGGTGGAACGGGGGGGTGCAACTGAGGGGTGCAACCGAGGGGTGCAACTGAGGGGTGCAACTGAGGGGTGCAACTGGGGGGTGCAACTGGGGGTTGCAACTGGGGGGTGCAACTGAGGGGTGCAACTGAGGGGTGTAACTGAGGGGTGCAACTGAGGGGTGCAACCAAGGGCTGCAACTGAGGGGTTGAACTGGGGGCCGGAACTGGGGGGTGCAACTGGGGGGTGCAACTGAGGGGTGCAACTGAGGGGTGCAACTGAGGGGTGCAACTGAGGGGTGCAACTGAGGGGTGCAACTGAGGGGTGCAACTGAGGGGTGCAACTGAGGGGCACAACTGGGGGGTGCAACTGAGGGGTGCAACTGAGGGGTGCAACTGGGGGGTGCAGCTGAGGGGTGCAACTGAGGGGTGCAACTGAGGAGTGCAACTGAGGGCTGCAACTGAGGGGTGCAACTGAGGGGTGTAACTGAGGGGTGCAACTGAGGGGTGCAACTGAGGGGTGCAACTGGGTGCAACTGACGGGTGCAACTGGGGGGTGCAATTGAGGGGTGCAACTGACGGATGCAACTGGGGGGTGCAACTGAGGGGTGCAACTGAGGGGTGCCACTGAGGGGTGCAACTGAGGGGTGGAACAGGGGGGAGCAACTGAGGGGTGCAACTGAGGGGTGCAACTGGGGGGTGCAACTGGGGGGTGCAACTGAGGGGTGCAACTGAGGGGTGCAACTGGGGGGTGCAACTGAGGGGTGCAACTGAGGGGTGCAACTGGGGGGTTCAACTGGGGGGTGCAACTGAGGGGTGCAACTGAGGGGTGCAACTGGGGGGTGCAACTGTGGGGTGCAACTGAGGGGTGCAACTGAGGGGTGCAACTGGGGGGTGGAACAGAGGGGAGCAACTGAGGGGTGCAACTGAGGGGTGCAACTGGGGGGTGCAACTGAGGGGTGCAACTGAGGGGTGCAACTGAGGGGTGCAACTGGGGGGTGCAACTGGGGGGTGCAACTGAGGGGTGCAACTGAGGGGTGGAACTTGGGGGTACAACTGAGGGGTGCAACTGAGGGGTGCAACTGAGGGGTGCAACTGAGGGGTGCAACTGAGGGGTGCAACTGGGGGCTGCAACCGAGGGGTGCAACTGAGGGGTAGCTCTGGGATGTGCAACTGGGGGGTGCAACTGAAGGGTGCAACTGAGGGGTGCAACTGGGGGGTGCAACTGAGGGGTGCAACTGAGGGGTGCAACTGAGGGGTGCAACTGAGGGGTGCAACTGAGGGGTGCAACTGAGGGGTGGAACCGGGGGGTGGAACTGGGGGGTGCAACTGGGGGGTGCAACTGAGGGGTGCAACTGAGGGGTGCAACTGAGGGGTGCAACTGAGGGGTGCAACTGAGGGGTGCAACTGAGGGGTGCAACTGAGGGGTGCAACTGAGGGGTGCAACTGAGGGGTGCGAATGAGGGGTACAACTGAGGGGTGCAACTGAGGGGTGCAACTGAGGGGTGCAACTGAGGGGTGCAACTGAGGGGTGCAACTGAGGGGTGGAACTGGGGGATGCAACTGAGGGGTGGAACTGGGGGGTGCAACTGAGGGGTGCAACTGAGGGGTGCAACTGAGGGGTGCAACTGAGGGGTGCAACTGAGGGGTGCAACTGAGGGATGCAACTGAGGGGTGCAACTGAAGGGTGCAACTGAGGGGTGCAACTAAGGGGTGCAACTGAGGGGTGCAACTGGGGGGTGCAACTGAGAGGTGCAACTGAGGGGTGCAACTGAGGGGTGTAACTGAGGGGTGCAACTGAGGGGTGCCACTGAGGGGTGCAACTGAGGGGTGGAACAGGGGGAAGCAACTGAGGGGTGCAACTGAGGGGTGCAACTGAGGGGTGCAACTGAGGGGTGCAACTGAGGGGTGGAACTTGGGGGTGCAACTGAGGGGTGCAACTGGGGGGTGCAACTGAGGGGTGCAACTGAGGGGTGCAACTGAGGGGTACAACTGAGGGGTGCAACTGAGGGGTGCAACTGAGGGGTGCAACTGAGGGGTGCAACTGAGGGGTGCAACTGAGGGGTGGAACTGGGGGATGCAACTGAGGGGTGGAACTGGGGGGTGCAACTGAGGGGTGCAACTGAGGGGTGCAACTGAGGGGTGCAACTGAGGGGTTGCAACTGGGGGTGCAACTGAGGGGTGCAACTGAGGGCTGCAACTGATGGGTGGAACTGGGGGGTGCAACTGAGGGGTGAAACTGGGGGGTGCAACTGAGGGGTGCAACTGGGGGGTGCAACTGAGGGGTGCAACTGAGGGGTGCAACTGAGGGGTACAACTGAGGGGTGCAACTGAGGGGTGCAACTGAGGGGTGCAACTGAGGGGTGCAACTGAGGGGTGCAACTGAGGGGTGGAACTGGGGGATGCAACTGAGGGGTGGAACTGGGGGGTGCAACTGAGGGGTGCAACTGGGGGGTGCAACTGAGGGGTGCAACTGAGGGGTGCAACTGAGGGGTACAACTGAGGGGTGCAACTGAGGGGTGCAACTGAGGGGTGCAACTGAGGGGTGCAACTGAGGGGTGCAACTGAGGGGTGGAACTGGGGGATGCAACTGAGGGGTGGAACTGGGGGGTGCAACTGAGGGGTGCAACTGAGGGGTGCAACTGAGGGGTGCAACTGAGGGGTTGCAACTGGGGGTGCAACTGAGGGGTGCAACTGAGGGCTGCAACTGATGGGTGGAACTGGGGGGTGCAACTGAGGGGTGAAACTGGGGGGTGCAACTGAGGGGTGCAACTGAGGGGTGCAACTGAGGGGTGGAACTTGGGGGTGCAACTGAGGGGTGCAACTGAGGGGTGCAACTGATGGGTGGAACTGGGGGGTGCAACTGGGGGGTGCAACTGGGGGGTGCAACTGAGGGGTGCAACTGAGGGGTGCAACTGAGGGGTGCAACTGAGGGGTGCAACTGGGGGGTGCAACTGAAGGGGTGCAACTGAGGGGTGCAACTGAGGGGTGCAACTGAGGGGTGCAACTGAGGGGTGCAACTGGGGGGTGCAACTGAGGGGTGCAACTGAGGGGTGCAACTGAGGGGTGCAACTGAGGGGTGCAACTGACGCGTTCAACTGGGGGGTCCAACTGAGGGGTGCAACTGAGGGGTGCAACTGAGGGGCCCAACTGAGGGGTGTAACTGGGGGCTGCAACTGAGGGGTGCAACTGAGGGGTGCCACTGAGGGGTGCAACTGAGGGGTGCAACTCAGGGGTAACTCTGGGGGGTGCAACTGGGGGGTGCAACTGAAGGGTGCAACTGGGGGGTGCAACTGAGGGGTGCAACTGAGCGGTGCAACTGAGGGGTGCAACTGAGGGGTGCAACCGAGGGCTGCAACTGAGGGGTGGGACTGGGGGGTGCAACTGGGGGGTGCAACTGAAGGGGTGCAACTGAGGGGTGCAACTGAGGGGTGCAACTCAGGGGTGCAACTGAGGGGTGCAACTGGGGCCTGCAACTGAGGGGTGCAACTGAGGGGTGGAGCTGGGGGGTGCAACTGAGGGGTGCAACTGAGGGGTGCAACTCAGGGGTGCAACTGAGGGGTGCAACTGGGGGGTGCAACTGGGGGGTGCAACTGGGGGGTGCAACTGAGGGGTGCAACTGAGGGGTGTAACTGAGGGGTGCAACTGAGGAGTGCAACTGAGGGGTGCAACTGGGGGGTGCAACTGGGGGGTGCAACTGAAGGGGTGCAACTGAGGGGTGCAACTGAGGGGTGCAACTGAGGGGTGCAACTGAGGGGTGCAACTGAGGGCTGCAACTTATGGGTGGAACTGGGGGGTGCAACTGAGGGCTGAAACTGGGGGGTGCAACTGAGGGGTGCAACTGAGGGGTGCAACTGAGGGGTGCAACTGAGGGGTGCAACTGAGGGGTGCAACTGAGGGGTGCAACTGAGGGGTGCAACTGAGGGGTGCAACTGGGGGGTGCAACTGGGGGGTGCAACTGGGGGGTGCAACTGAGGGGTGCAACTGAGGGGTGCAACTGAGGGGTGCAACTGAGGGGTGCAACTGAGGGGTGCAACTGGGGGGTGCAACTGGGGGGTGCAACTGAAGGGGTGCAACTGAGGGGTGCAACTGAGGGGTGCAACTGAGGGGTGCAACTGAGGGGTGCAACTGGGGGGTGCAACTGAGGGGTGCAACTGAGGGGTGCAACTGAGGGGTGCAACTGAGGGGTGCAACTGAGGCGTTCAACTGGGGGGTCCAACTGAGGGGTGCAACTGAGGGGTGCAACTGAGGGGTGCAACTGAGGGGTGCAACTGGGGGCTGCAACTGAGGGGTGCAACTGAGGGGTGCAACTGAGGGGTGCAACTGAGGGGTGCAACTGAGGGGTAACTCTGGGGGGTGCAACTGGGGGGTGCAACTGAAGGGTGCAACTGAGGGGTGCAACTGGGGGGTGCAACTGAGGAATGCAACTGAGGGGTGCAACTGGGGGGTGCAACTGAGGGGTGCAACTGGGGGCTGCAACTGAGAGGTGCAACTGAGGGGTGCAACTGAGGGGTGGAACTGGGGGGTGCAACTGAGGGGTGCAACTGAGGGGTGCAACTGAGGGGTGCAACTGAGGGGTGCAACTGGGGGGTGCAACTGAAGGGGTGCAACTGAGGGGTGCAACTGAGGGGTGCAACTGAGGGGTGCAACTGAGGGGTGCAACTGGGGGGTGCAACTGAGGGGTGCAACTGAGGGGTGCAACTGAGGGGTGCAACTGAGGGGTGCAACTGACGCGTTCAACTGGGGGGTCCAACTGAGGGGTGCAACTGAGGGGTGCAACTGAGGGGCCCAACTGAGGGGTGTAACTGGGGGCTGCAACTGAGGGGTGCAACTGAGGGGTGCCACTGAGGGGTGCAACTGAGGGGTGCAACTGAGGGGTAACTCTGGGGGGTGCAACTGGGGGGTGCAACTGAAGGGTGCAACTGGGGGGTGCAACTGAGGGGTGCAACTGAGCGGTGCAACTGAGGGGTGCAACTGAGGGGTGCAACCGAGGGCTGCAACTGAGGGGTGGGACTGGGGGGTGCAACTGGGGGGTGCAACTGAAGGGGTGCAACTGAGGGGTGCAACTGAGGGGTGCAACTGGGGGGGGCAACTGGGGGGTGCAACTGAGGGGTGCAACTGGGGGGTGCAACTGCGGGGTGCAACTCAGGGGTGCAACTGAGGGGTGCAACTGGGGCCTGCAACTGAGGGGTGCAACTGAGGGGTGGAGCTGGAGGGTGCAACTGAGGGGTGCAACTGAGGGGTGCAACTGAGGGGTGCAACTGAGGGGTGCAACTGGGGGGTGCAACTGGGGGGTGCAACTGGGGGGTGCAACTGAGGGGTGCAACTGAGGGGTGTAACTGAGGGGTGCAACTGAGGAGTGCAACTGAGGGGTGCAACTGGGGGGTGCAACTGGGGGGTGCAACTGAAGGGGTGCAACTGAGGGGTGCAACTGAGGGGTGCAACTGAGGGGTGCAACTGAGGGGTGCAACTGAGGGCTGCAACTTATGGGTGGAACTGGGGGGTGCAACTGAGGGCTGAAACTGGGGGGTGCAACTGAGGGGTGCAACTGAGGGGTGCAACTGAGGGGTGCAACTGAGGGGTGGAACTGGGGGGTGCAACTGAGGGGTGCAACTGAGGGGTGCAACTGAGGGGTGCAACTGAGGGGTGCAACTGGGGGGTGCAACTGGGGGGTGCAACTGGGGGGTGCAACTGAGGGGTGCAACTGAGGGGTGCAACTGAGGGGTGCAACTGAGGGGTGCAACTGAGGGGTGCAACTGGGGGGTGCAACTGGGGGGTGCAACTGAAGGGGTGCAACTGAGGGGTGCAACTGAGGGGTGCAACTGAGGGGTGCAACTGAGGGGTGCAACTGGGGGGTGCAACTGAGGGGTGCAACTGAGGGGTGCAACTGAGGGGTGCAACTGAGGGGTGCAACTGAGGCGTTCAACTGGGGGGTCCAACTGAGGGGTGCAACTGAGGGGTGCAACTGAGGGGTGCAACTGAGGGGTGCAACTGGAGGCTGCAACTGAGGGGTGCAACTGAGGGGTGCAACTGAGGGGTGCAACTGAGGGGTGCAACTGAGGGGTAACTCTGGGGGGTGCAACTGGGGGGTGCAACTGAAGGGTGCAACTGAGGGGTGCAACTGGGGGGTGCAACTGAGGAATGCAACTGAGGGGTGCAACTGGGGGGTGCAACTGAGGGGTGCAACTGGGGGCTGCAACTGAGAGGTGCAACTGAGGGGTGCAACTGAGGGGTGGAACTGGGGGGTGCAACTGAGGGGTGCAACTGAGGGGTGCAACTGAGGGGTGCAACTGAGGGGTGCAACCGGGGGGTGCAACTGGGGGGTGCAACTGGGGGGTGCAACTGAGGGGTGCAACTGAGGGGTGTAACTGAGGGGTGCAACTGAGGAGTGCAACTGAGGGGTGCAACTGGGGGGTGCAACTGAGGGGTGCAACTGAGGGGTGCAACTGAGGGGTGCAACTGAGGGCTGCAACTGAGGGGTGGAACTGGGGGGTGCAACTGAGGGGTGCAACTGGGGGGTGCAACTGAAGGGGTGCAACTGAGGGGTGCAACTGAGGGGTGCAACTGAGGGGTGCAACTGAGGGGTGCAACTGAGGGGTGCAACTGAGGGGTGCACCTGAGGCGTTCAACTGGGGGGTCCAACTGAGGGGTGCAACTGAGGGGTGCAACTGAGGGGTGCAACTGAGGGGTGCAACTGGGGGCTGCAACTGAGGGGTGCAACTGAGGGGTGCAACTGAGGGGTGCAACTGAGGGGTGCAACTGAGGGGTGCAACTGAGGGGTGCAACTGAGGGGTGCAACTGAGGGGTACAACTGGGGGGTGCAACTGGGGGGTGCAACTGGGGGGTGCAACTGAGGGGTGCAACTGAGGGATGCAACTGAGGGGTGCAACTGAGGGCTGCAACTGAGGGGTGGAACTAGGGGGTGCAACTGCGGGGTGCAACTGGGGGGTGCAACTGAAGGGGTGCAACTGAGGGGTGCAACTGAGGGGTGCAACTGAGGGGTGCAACTGAGGGGTGCAACTGAGGGGTGCAACTGAGGGGTGCACCTGAGGCGTTCAACTGGGGGGTCCAACTGAGGGGTGCAACTGAGGGGTGCAACTGAGGGGTGCAACTGAGGGGTGCAACTGGGGGCTGCAACTGAGGGGTGCAACTGAGGGGTGCAACTGAGGGGTGCAACTGAGGGGTGCAACTGAGGGGTAACTCTGGGGGGTGCAACTGGGGGCTGCAACTGAAGGGTGCAACTGAGACGTGCAACTGAGGGGTGCAACTGAGGGGTGCAACTGAGCGGTGCAACTGAGGGGTGCAACTGAGGGGTGCAACCGAGGGGTGCAACTGAGGGGTGCAACTGACACGTTCAACTGGGGGGTCCAACTGAGGGGTGCAACTGAGGGGTGCAACTGAGGGGTGCAACTGAGGGGTGCAACTGGGGGCTGCAACTGAGGGGTGCAACTGAGGGGGGCAACTGAGGGGTGCAACTGAGGGGTGCAACTGAGGGGTAACTCTGGGGGGTGCAACTGAGGGGTGCAACTGAGGGGTGCAACTGAGGGGTGCAACTGAGGGGTGCAACTGAGGGGTGCAACTGAGGGGTGCAACTGAGGGGTGCAACTGAGGGGTGCAACTGAGGGGTGGAACTGAGGGGTGCAACTGAGGGGTGCAACTGAGGGGTGCAACTGAGGGGTGCAACTGAGGGGTGCAACTGAGGGGTAACTCTGGGGGGTGCAACTGAGGGGTGCAACTGAGGGGTGCAACTGAGGGGTGCAACTGAGGGGTGCAACTGAGGGGTGCAACTGAGGGGTGCAACTGAGGGGTGCAACTGAGGGGTGCAACTGAGGGGTGCAACTGAGGGGTGCAACTGAGGGGTGCAACTGAGGGGTGGAACTGAGGGGTGCAACTGAAGGGTGCAACTGAAGGGTGCAACTGGGGGGTGCAACTGAGGGGTGCAACTGAGCGGTGCAACTGAGGGGTGCAACTGAGGGGTGCAACCGAGGGCTGCAACTGAGGGGTGGATCTGGGGGGTGCAACTGGGGGGTGCAACTGAGGGGTGCAACTGAGGGGTGCAACTGAGGGGTGCAACTGAGGGGTGCAACTGAGGGGTGCAACTGAGGGGTGCAACTGAGGGGTGCAACTGACGGGCACAACTGGGGGGTGCAACTGAGGGGTGCAACTGAGGGGTGCAACTGGGGGGTGCAACTGAGGGGTGCAACTGAGGGGTGCAACTGAGGAGTGCAACTGAGGGGTGCAACTGAGGGGTGCAACTGAGGGGTGCAACTGAGGGGTGCAACTGAGGGGTGCAACTGGGTGCAACTGACGGGTGCAACTGGGGGGTGCAATTGAGGGGTGCAACTGAGGGATGCAACTGGGGGGTGCAACTGAGGGGTGCAACTGAGGGGTGCCACTGAGGGGTGCAACTGAGGGGTGGAACAGGGGGGAGCAACTGAGGGGTGCAACTGAGGGGTGCAACTGAGGGGTGCAACTGAGGGGTGGAACCTGGGGGGGCACCTGAGGGGTGCAACTGAGGGGTGCAACTGAGGGGTGCAACTGAGGGGTGCAACTGAGGGGTGCAACTGAGGGGTGCAACTGAGGGGTGCAACTTAGGGGTGCAACTGAGGGGTGCAACTGAGGGGTGCAACTGACGCGTTCAACTGGGGGGCCCAACTGAGGGGTGCAACTGAGGGGTGCAACTGAGGGGTGCAGCTGAGGGGTGCAACTGGGGGCTGCAACTGAGGGGTGCAACTGAGGGGTGCAACTGAGGGGTGCAACTGAGGGGTGCAACTGAGGGGTAACTCTGGGGGGTGCAACTGGGGGGTGCAACTGAAGGGTGCAACTGAGGGGTGCAACTGGGGGGTGCAACTGAGGGGTGCAACTGAGCGGTGCAACTGAGGCATGCAACTGAGGGGTGCAACCGAGGGGTGCAACTGAGGGGTGCAACTGAGGGGTGCAGCTGAGGGGTGCAACTGGGGGCTGCAACTGAGGGGTGCAACTGAGGGGTGCAACTGAGGGGTGCAACTGGGGGGTGCAACTGAGGGGTGCAACTGAGAGTGCCAACTGGGGGGTGCAACTGAGGGGTGCAACTGAGGGGTGCAACTGAGGGGTGCAACTGAGGGGTGCAACTGAGGGGTGCAACTGAGGGGTGCAACTGGGGGGTGCAACTGACGGCTGCAACTGGGGGTTGCAACTGAGGGGTGCAATTCGGGGGTGCAACTGAGGGGTACATCTGAGGGGTGCCACTGAGGGGTGCAACTGAGGGGTGCAACTGGGGGGTGCAACTGAGGGGTGCAACTGAGGGGTGCAACTGAGGGGTGCAACTGAGGGGTGGAACTTGGGGGTGCAACTGAGGGGTGCAACTGGGGGCTGCAACTGAGGGGTGCAACTGAGGGGTGCAACTGAGGGGTTCAACTGAGGGGTGCAACTGAGGGGTGCGACTGAGGTGTGCGACTGAGGGGTGGAACTGAGGGGTGCAACTGAGGTGTGCAACTGAGGGGTGCAACTGAGGTGTGCAACTGAGGGGTGCAACTGGGGGGTGCAACTGAGGGGTACAACTGAGGGGTGCAACTGAGGGGTGCAACTGAGGGGTGCAACTGAGGGGTGCAACTGAGGGGTGCAACTGAGGGGTGCAACTGAGGGGTGCAACTGAGGGGTGCAACTGAGGGGTGCAACTGAGGGGTGCAACTGAGGGGTGCAACTGAGGGGTAACTCTGGGGGGTGTAACTGGGGTGTGCAACTGAAGGGTGCAACTGAGGGGTGCAACTGGGGGGTGCAACTGCGGGGTGCAACTGAGGGGTGCAACTGAGGGGTGCAACTGAGGGGTGCAACTGAGGGCTGCAACTGAGGGGTGGAACTGAGGGCTGCAACTGAGAGGTGTAACTGGGGGGTGCAACTGTGGGGTGCAACTGAGGGGTGCAACTGGGGGGTGCAACTGAGGGGTGCAACTGAGGGGTGCAACTGAGGGGTCCAACTGAGGGGTGCAACTGAGGGGTGCAACTGAGGGGTGCAACTGAGGGGTGCAACTGAGGGGTGCAACTGAGGGGTGCAACTGGGGGTTGCAACTGACGGGTGCAACTGGGGGGTGCAACTGAGGGGTGCAATTCGGGGGTGCAACTGAGGGGTGCAACTGAGGGGTGCCACTGAGGGGTGCAACTGAGGGGTGGAACTGGGGGGTGCAACTGAGGGGTGCAACTGAGGGGTGCAACTGAGGGGTGCAACTGAGGGGTGAAACTTGGGGGCGCAACTGAGGGGTGCAACTGGGGGGTGCAACTGAAGGGGTGCAACTGGGGGGTGCAACTGGGGGGTGCAACTGAGGGGTGCAACTGAGGGGTGCAACTGAGGGGTGCAACTGGGGGCTGCAACAGAGGGGTGCAACTGAGCGGTGCAACTGAGGGCTGCAACTGAGGGCTGCAACTGAGGGCTGCAACTGAGGGGTGGAACTGGGGGGTGCAACTGGGGGGTGCAACTGGGGGCTGCAACTGAGGGGTGCAACTGAGGGGTGCAACTGAGGGGTGCAACTGAGGCGTGCAACTGAGGCGTGCAACTGAGGGGTGCAACTGAGGGGTGCAACTGGGGGGTGCAACTGAGGGGTGCAACTGAGGGGTGCAACTGAGGGGTGCAACTGAGGGGTGCAACTGAGGGGTGCAACTGGGGGGTGCAACTGAGGGGTGCAACTGAGGGGTGCAACTGAGGGGTGCAACTGAGGGGTGCAACTGAGGGGTGCAACTGTGGGGTGCAACTGAGGGGTGCAACTGAGGGGTGCAACTGAGGGGTGCAACTGAGGGGTGCAACTGAGGGGTGCAACTGAGGGGTGCAACTGAGGGGTGCAACTGAGGGGTGCAACTGAGGGGTGCAACTGAGGGGTGCAACTGAGGGGTGGAACTGGGGGGTGCAGCTGAGGGGTGCAACTGAGGGGTGCAACTGGGGGGTGCAACTGAGGGGTGCAACTGAGGGGTGCCACCGAGGGGTGCAACTGAGGGGTGGAACAGGGGGGAGCAACTGAGGGGTGCAACTGGGGGGTGCAACTGAGGGGTGCAACTGACGGGTGGAACTTGGGGGTGCAACTGAGAGGTGCAACTGGGGGGTGCAACTGAGGGGTGCAACTGAGGGGTGCAACTGAGGGCTGCAACTGAGGGGTGCAACTGAGGGGTGCAACTGAGGGGTGCAACTGAGGGGTGCAACTGAGGGGTGCAACTGAGGGGTGGAACTGGGGGGTGCAACTGAGGGTTGGAACCGGGGGCTGCAACTGAGGGGTGCAACTGGGGGGTGCAACTGAGGGATGCAACTGAGGGGTGCAACTGGGGGATGCAACTGAGGGGTGCAACTGAGGGCTGCAACTGATGGGTGGAACTTGGGGGTGCAACTGAGGGGTGCAACTGGGGGGTGCAACTCAGGGGTGCAACTGAGGGGTGCAACTGAGGTGTAACTCTGGGGGGTGCAACTGAGGGGTGCAACTGAGGGGTGCAACTGAGGGGTGCAACTGAGGGGTGCAACTGAGAGGTGCAACTGGGGGTTGCAACTGAGGGGTGCAACTGAGGGGTGCAACTGAGGGGTGCAACTGAGGGGTGCAACTGAGGGGTGCAACTGGGGGGTGCAACTGAGGGGTGCAACTGAGGGGTGCAACTGAGGGTCGCAACTGAGGGGTGCAACTGAGGAGTGCAACTGAGGGGTGCAACTGGGGATTGCAACTGGGGGGTGCAACTGAAGGGGTGCAACTGAGGAGTGCAACTGAGGCGTTCAACTGAGGGGTGCAACTGGCGGGTGCAACTGAGGGGTGCAACTGAGGGGTGCAACTGAGGGGTGCAACTGAGGGGTGCCACTGAGGCGTTCAACTGGGGGGTCCAACTGCGGGGTGCAACCAAGGGCTGCAACTGAGGGGTGGAACTGGGGGTTGGAACTGAGGGGTGCAACTGGGGGGTGCAACTGAGGGGTGCAACTGAGGGGTGCAACTGAGGGGTGCAACTGAGGGGTGCAACTGAGGGGTGCAACTGAGGGGCACAACTGGGGGGTGCAACTGAGGGGTGCAACTGAGGGGTGCAACTGGGGGGTGCAACTGAGAGGTGCAACTGAGGGCTGCAACTGAGGAGTGCAACTGAGGGGTGCAACTGAGGGGTGCAACTGAGGGGTGCAACTGAGGGCTGCAACTGAGGGGTGCAACTGAGGGGTGCAACTGGGTGCAACTGACGGGTGCAACTGGGGGGTGCAACTGGGGGGTGCAACTGAGGGATGCAACTGGGGGGTGCAACTGAGGGGTGCAACTGAGGGGTGCCACTGAGGGGTGCAACTGAGGGGTGGAACAGGGGGGAGCAACTGAGGGGTGCAACTGAGGGGTGCAACTGAGGGGTGCAACTGACGGGTGCAACTGGGGGCTGCAACTGAGGGGTGCAACTGAGGGGTGCAATTCGGGGGTGCAACTGAGGGGTGCAACTGAGGGGTGCCACTGAGGGGTGCAACTGAGGGGTGCAACTGGGGGGTGCAACTGAGGGGTGCAACTGAGGGGTGCAACTGAGGGGTGCAACTGAGGGGTGAAACTTGAGGGCGCAACTGAGGGGTGCAACTGGGGGTGCAACTGAAGGGGTGCAACTGGGGGGTGCAACTGGGGGGTGCAACTGAGGGGTGCAACTGAGGGGTGCAACTGAGGGGTGCAACTGGGGGGTGCAACTGAGGGGTGCAACTGAGGGGTGCAACTTGGGGTGCAACTGAGGGGTGCAACTGAGCGGTGCAACTGAGGGCTGCAACTGAGGGCTGCAACTGAGGGCTGCAACTGAGGGCTGCAACTGAGGGCTGCAACTGAGGGCTGCAACTGGGGGGTGCAACTGAGGGGTGCAACTGAGGGGTGCAACTGAGGGGTGCAACTGAGGGGTGCAACTGGGGTGGGCAGCTGAGGGGTGCAACTGAGGGGTGCAACTGAGGGGTGCAACCGAGGGGTGCAACTGAGGGGTGCAACTGAGGGGTGCAACTGAGGGGTGCAACTGGGGGGTGCAACTGAGGGGTGCAACTGAGGGGTGCCACTGAGGGGTGCAACTGAGGGGTGGAACAGGGGGGAGCAACTGAGGGGTGCAACTGGGGGGTGCAACTGAGGGGTGCAACTGACGGGTGGAACTTGGGGGTGTAACTGGGGGGTGCAACTGAGGGGTGCAACTGACGGGTGGAACTTGGGGGTGCAACTGGAGGTTGCAACTGAGGGGTGCAACTGAGAGGGGTGCAACTGAGGGGTGCAACTGAGGGGTGCAACTGAGGGGTGCAACTGAGGGGTGCAACTGAGGGGTGCAACTGAGGGGTGCAACTGAGGGGTGCAACTGAGGGGTGCAACTGGGGGGTGCAACTGAGGGGTGCAACTGAGGGGTGCAACTGGGGGGTGCAACTGAGGGGTGCAACTGAGGGGTGCCACTGAGGGGTGCAACTGAGGGGTGGAACAGGGGGGAGCAACTGAGGGGTGCAACTGGGGGGTGCAACTGAGGGGTGCAACTGACGGGTGGAACTTGGGGGTGCAACTGGGGGGTGCAACTGAGGGGTGCAACTGAGGGGTGCAACTGAGGGTGCAACTGAGGGGTGCAACTGAGGGGTGCAACTGAGGGGTGCAACTGAGGGGTGCAACTGAGGGGTGCAACTGAGGGGTGGAACTCGGGGGTGCAACTGAGGGATGGAACCAGGGGGTGCAACTGAGGGGTGCAACCGGGGGGTGCAACTGAGGGGTGCAACTGAAGGGTGCAACTGGGGGATGCAACTGAGGGGTGCAACTGAGGGCTGCAACTGATGGGTGGAACTGGGGGGTGCAACTGAGGGGTGCAACTGGGGGGTGCAACTGACGGGTGCAACTGAGGGGTGCAACTGAGGTGTAACTCTGGGGGGTGCAACTGAGGGGCGCAACTGAGGGGTGCAACTGAGGGGTGCAACTGAGGGGTGCAACTGGGGGGTGCAACTGGGGGGTTCAACTGGGGGGTGCAACTGAGGGGTGCAACTGAGGGGTGTAACTGAGGGGTGCAACTGAGGAGTGCAACTGAGGGGTGCAACTGGGGGGTGCAACTGGGGGGTGCAACTGAAGGGTTGCAACTGAGGAGTGCAACTGAGGGGTGCAACTGAGGGGTGCAACTGAGGGGTGCAACTGGGGGGTGCAACTGAGGGATGCAACTGAGGGGTGCAACTGAGGGGTGCAACTCAGGCGTTCAACTGGGGGGTCCAACTGCGGGGTGCAACTGAGGGGTGCAACTGAGGGGTGCAACTGAGGTGTGCAACCAAGGGCTGCAACTGAGGGGTGGAACTGGGGGGTGGAACTGGGGGGTGCAACTGAGGGGTGCAACTGAGGGGTGCAACTGAGGGGTGCAACTGGGGGGTGCAACTGGGGGGTGTAACTGAGGGGTGCAACTGAGGGGTGCGACTGAGGTGTAACTCCGGGGGGTGCAACTGAGGGGCGCAACTGAGGGGTGCAACTGAGGGGTGCAACTGAGGGGTGCAACTGGGGGGTGCAACTGAGGGGTGCAACTGGGGGGTGCAACTGAGGGGTGCAACTGAGGGGTGCAACTGAGGGGTGCGACTGAGGTGTAACTCTGGGGGGTGCAACTGAGGGGCGCAACTGAGGGGTGCAACTGAGGGGTGCAACTGAGGGGTGCAACTGGGGGGTGCAACTGGGGGGTGCAACTGGGGGGTGCAACTGAGGGGTGCAACTGAGGGGTGCAACTGAGGGGTGCAACTGAGGAGTGCAACTGAGGGGTGCAACTGGGGGGTGCAACTGGGGGGTGCAACTGAAGGGGTGCAACTGAGGAGTGCAACTGAGGGGTGCAACTGAGGGGTGCAACTGAGGCGTTCAACTGGGGGGTCCAACTGCGGGGTGCAACTGAGGGGTGCAACTGAGGGGTGCAACTGAGGGGTGCAACCAAGGGCTGCAACTGAGGGGTGGAACTGGGGGGTGGAACTGGGGGGTGCAACTGGGGGGTGCAACTGAGGGGTGCAACTGGGGGGTGCAACTAAGGGGTGCAACTGAGGGGTGCAACTGAGGGGTGCAACTGAGGGGTGCAACTGAGGGGTGCAACTGAGGGGCACAGCTGGGGGGTGCAACTGAGGGGTGCAACTGAGGGGTGCAACTGAGGGACGCAACTGAGGGGTGCAACTGAGGGGTGCAACTGAGGGGTGCAACTGAGGGGTGCAACTGAGGGGTGCAACTGGGGGGTGCAACTGAGGGGTGCAACTGAGGGGTGCAACTGAGGGGTGCAACTGAGGGGTGCAACTGAGGGGTGCAACTGAGGGGTGCAACTGAGGGGTGCAACTGAGGGGTGCAACTGGGGGGTGCAACTGAGGGGTGCAACTGAGGGGTGCAACTGAGGGGTGCAACTGAGGGGTGCAACTGAGGGGTGCAACTGAGGGGTGCAACTGAGGGGTGCAACTGAGTAGTGCAACTGAGGGGTGCAACTGAGGGGTGCAACTGGGGGGTGCAACTGAGGGGTGGAACCAGGGGGTGCAACTGAGGGGTGCAACTGGGGGGTGCAACTGAGGGGTGCAACTGAAGGGTGCAACTGGGGGATGCAACTGAGGGGTGCAACTGAGGGCTGCAACTGATGGGTGCAACTGAGGGGTGCAACTGAGGGGTGCAACTGAGGGCTGCAACTGAGGGCTGCAACTGAGGGGTGCAACTGAGGGGTGCAACTGAGGGGTGGAACTGCGGGATGCAACTCAGGGGTGGAACTGGGGGGTGCAACTGAGGGGTGCAACTGAGGGGTGCAACTGAGGGGTGCAACTAAGGGGTGCAACTGAGGGGTGCAACTGAGGGGTGCAACTGAGGGCTGCAACTGATGGGTGGAACTGGGGGGTGCAACTGAGGGGTGCAACTGGGGGGTGCAACTGAGGGGTGCAACTGAGGGGTGCAACTGAGGGGTGGAACTTGGGGGTGCAACTGAGGGGTGCAACTGAGGGGTGCAACTGAGGGGTGTAACTGAGGGGTGCAACTGGGGGGTGCAACTGGGGGCTGCAACTGGGGGGTGCAACTGAGGGGTGCAACTGAGGGGTGCAACTGAGGGGTGCAACTGAGGGGTGCAACTGGGGGCCGCAACTGAAGGGGTGCAACTGAGGGGTGCAACTGAGGGGTGCAACTGAGGGGTGCAACTGAGGGGTGGAACTGGGGGGTGCAACTGAGGGGTGCAACTGAGGGGTGCAACTGAGGGGTGCAACTGAGGGGTGCAACTGACGCGTTCAACTGGGGGGTCCAACTGAGGGGTGCAACTGAGGGGTGCAACTGAGGGGCCCAACTGAGGGGTGTAACTGGGGGCTGCAACTGAGGGGTGCAACTGAGGGGTGCAACTGAGGGGTGCAACTGAGGGCTGCAACTGAGGGGTAACTCTGGGGGGTCCAACTGGGGGGTGCAACTGAAGGGTGCAACTGAGGGGTGCAACTGGGGGGTGCAACTGAGGGGTGCAACTGAGCGGTGCAACTGAGGGGTGCAACTGAGGGGTGCAACCGAGGGCTGCAACTGAGGGGTGGAACTTGGGGGTGCAACTGGGGGGTGCAATTGAGGGGTGCAACTGAGGGGTGCAACTGAGGGGTGCAACTGAGGGGTGCAACTGAGGGGTGCATTTGAGGGGTGCAACTGAGCGGTGCAACTGAGGGGCACAACTGGGGGGTGCAACTGAGGGGTGCAACTGGGGGGTGCAACTGGGGGGTGCAACTGAGGGGTGCAACTGAGGGGTGCAACTGAGGGGTGCAACTGAGGGGTGTAACTGAGGGGTGCAACTGAGGGGTGCAACTGGGTGCAACTGACGGGTGCAACTGGGGGGTGCAATTGAGGGGTGCAACTGAGGGATGCAACTGGGGGGTGCAACTGAGGGGTGCAACTGAGGGGTGCCACTGAGGGGTGCAACTGAGGGGTGGAACAGGGGGGAGCAACTGAGGGGTGCAACTGAGGGGTGCAACTGAGGGGTGCAACTGAGGGGTGGAACTTGGGGGGGCACCTGAGGGGTGCAACTGGGGGGTGCAACTGAGGGGTGCAACTGAGGGGTGCCACTGAGGGGTGCAACTGAGGGGTGGAACTGAGGGGTGCAACTGAGGGGTGCAACTGAGGGGTGCAACTGAGGGCTGCAACTGAGGGGTGCAACTGAGGGGTGCAACTGAGGGGTGCAACTGGGGGGTGCAACTGAGGGGTGGAACTGAGGGGTGCAACTGAGGGGTGCAACTGAGGGGTGCAACTGAGGGCTGCAACTGAGGGGTGGGACTGGGGGGTGCAACTGGGGGGTGCAACTGAAGGGGTGCAACTGAGGGGTGCAACTGAGGGGTGCAACTCAGGGGTGCAACTGAGGGGTGCAACTGGGATGTGCAACTGAGGGGTGCAACTGAGGGGTGCAACTGGGGGGTGCAACTGAGGGGTGCAACTGGGGGCTGCAACTGAGGGGTGCAACTGAGGGGTGCAACTGAGGGGTGGAGCTGGGGGGTGCAACTGAGGGGTGCAACTGAGGGGTGCAACTGAGGGGTGCAACTGAGGGGTGCAACTGGGGGGTGCAACTGGGGGGTGCAACTGAGGGGTGCAACTGAGGGGTGCAACTGGGGAGTGCAACTGAGGGGTGCAACTGAGGAGTGCAACTGAGGCGTGCAACTGGGGGGTGCAACTGGGGGGTGCAACTGAAGGGGTGCAACTGAGGGGTGCAACTGAGGGGTGCAACTGAGGGGTGCAACTGAGGGGTGCAACTGAGGGCTGCAACTTATGGGTGGAACTGGGGGGTGCAACTGAGGGGTGCATCTGGGGGGTGCAACTGAGGGGTGCAACTGAGGGGTGCAACTGAGGGGCGGAACTGGGGGGTGCAACTGAGGGGTGCAACTGAGGGGTGCAACTGAGGGGTGCAACTGAGGGGTGCAACTGGGGGGTGCAACTGGGGGGTGCAACTGGGGGGTGCAACTGAGGGGTGCAACTGAGGGCTGCAACTGAGGGGTGCAACTGAGGGGTGCAACTGAGGGGTGCAACTGGGGGGTGCGACTGAGGGGTGGAACTGAGGGGTGCAACTGAGGGGTGCAACTGAGGGGTGCAACTGAGGGCTGCAACTGAGGGGTGGGACTCGGGGGTGCAACTGGGGGGTGCAACTGAAGGGGTGCAACTGAGGGGTGCAACTGAGGGGTGCAACTCAGGGGTGCAACTGAGGGGTGCAACTGGGATGTGCAACTGAGGGGTGCAACTGAGGGGTGCAACTGGGGGGTGCAACTGAGGGGTGCAACTGGGGGCTGCAACTGAGGGGTGCAACTGAGGGGTGCAACTGAGGGGTGGAGCTGGGGGGTGCAACTGAGGGGTGCAACTGAGGGGTGCAACTGAGGGGTGCAACTGAGGGGTGCAACTGGGGGGTGCAACTGGGGGGTGCAACTGAGGGGTGCAACTGAGGGGTGCAACTGGGGAGTGCAACTGAGGGGTGCAACTGAGGAGTGCAACTGAGGCGTGCAACTGGGGGGTGCAACTGAGGGGTGCAACTGAGGGGTGCAACTGAGGGGTGCAACTGAGGGGTGCAACTGAGGGGTGCAACTGAGGGCTGCAACTTATGGGTGGAACTGGGGGGTGCAACTGAGGGGTGCATCTGGGGGGTGCAACTGAGGGGTGCAACTGAGGGGTGCAACTGAGGGGCGGAACTGGGGGGTGCAACTGAGGGGTGCAACTGAGGGGTGCAACTGAGGGGTGCAACTGAGGGGTGCAACTGGGGGGTGCAACTGGGGGGTGCAACTGGGGGGTGCAACTGAGGGGTGCAACTGAGGGGTGCAACTGAGGGGTGCAACTGAGGGGTGCAACTGAGGGGTGCAACTGGGGGGTGCAACCGGGGGGTGCAACTGAAGGGGTGCAACTGAGGGGTGCAACTGAGGGGTGCAACTGAGGGGTGCAACTGAGGGGTGCAACTGGGGGGTGCAACTGAGGGGTGCAACTGAGGGGTGCAACTGAGGGGTGCAACTGAGGGGTGCAACTGAGGCGTTCATCTGGGGGGTCCAACTGAGCGGTGCAACTGAGGGGTGCAACTGAGGGGTGCAACTGAGGGGTGCAACTGGGGGCTGCAACTGAGGGGTGCAACTGAGGGGTGCAACTGAGGGGTGCAACTGAGGGGTGCAACTGAGGGGTAACTCTGGGGGGTGCAACTGGGGGATGCAACTGAGGGGTGCAACTGAGGGGTGCAACTGAGGGGTGCAACTGGGGGGTGCAACTGAGGGGTGCAACTGAGGGGTGCAACTGGGGGGTGCAACTGAGGGGTGCAACTGGGGGCTGCAACTGAGAGGTGCAACTGAGGGGTGCAACTGAGGGGTGGAACGGGGGGGTGCAACTGAGGGGTGCAACCGAGGGGTGCAACTGAGGGGTGCAACTGAGGGGTGCAACTGGGGGGTGCAACTGGGGGTTGCAACTGGGGGGTGCAACTGAGGGGTGCAACTGAGGGGTGTAACTGAGGGGTGCAACTGAGGGGTGCAACCAAGGGCTGCAACTGAGGGGTTGAACTGGGGGCCGGAACTGGGGGGTGCAACTGGGGGGTGCAACTGAGGGGTGCAACTGAGGGGTGCAACTGAGGGGTGCAACTGAGGGGTGCAACTGAGGGGTGCAACTGAGGGGTGCAACTGAGGGGTGCAACTGAGGGGCACAACTGGGGGGTGCAACTGAGGGGTGCAACTGAGGGGTGCAACTGGGGGGTGCAGCTGAGGGGTGCAACTGAGGGGTGCAACTGAGGAGTGCAACTGAGGGCTGCAACTGAGGGGTGCAACTGAGGGGTGTAACTGAGGGGTGCAACTGAGGGGTGCAACTGAGGGGTGCAACTGGGTGCAACTGACGGGTGCAACTGGGGGGTGCAATTGAGGGGTGCAACTGACGGATGCAACTGGGGGGTGCAACTGAGGGGTGCAACTGAGGGGTGCCACTGAGGGGTGCAACTGAGGGGTGGAACAGGGGGGAGCAACTGAGGGGTGCAACTGAGGGGTGCAACTGGGGGGTGCAACTGGGGGGTGCAACTGAGGGGTGCAACTGAGGGGTGCAACTGGGGGGTGCAACTGAGGGGTGCAACTGAGGGGTGCAACTGGGGGGTTCAACTGGGGGGTGCAACTGAGGGGTGCAACTGAGGGGTGCAACTGGGGGGTGCAACTGTGGGGTGCAACTGAGGGGTGCAACTGAGGGGTGCAACTGGGGGGTGGAACAGAGGGGAGCAACTGAGGGGTGCAACTGAGGGGTGCAACTGGGGGGTGCAACTGAGGGGTGCAACTGAGGGGTGCAACTGAGGGGTGCAACTGGGGGGTGCAACTGGGGGGTGCAACTGAGGGGTGCAACTGAGGGGTGGAACTTGGGGGTACAACTGAGGGGTGCAACTGAGGGGTGCAACTGAGGGGTGCAACTGAGGGGTGCAACTGAGGGGTGCAACTGGGGGCTGCAACCGAGGGGTGCAACTGAGGGGTAGCTCTGGGATGTGCAACTGGGGGGTGCAACTGAAGGGTGCAACTGAGGGGTGCAACTGGGGGGTGCAACTGAGGGGTGCAACTGAGGGGTGCAACTGAGGGGTGCAACTGAGGGGTGCAACTGAGGGGTGCAACTGAGGGGTGGAACCGGGGGGTGGAACTGGGGGGTGCAACTGGGGGGTGCAACTGAGGGGTGCAACTGAGGGGTGCAACTGAGGGGTGCAACTGAGGGGTGCAACTGAGGGGTGCAACTGAGGGGTGCAACTGAGGGGTGCAACTGAGGGGTGCAACTGAGGGGTGCGAATGAGGGGTACAACTGAGGGGTGCAACTGAGGGGTGCAACTGAGGGGTGCAACTGAGGGGTGCAACTGAGGGGTGCAACTGAGGGGTGGAACTGGGGGATGCAACTGAGGGGTGGAACTGGGGGGTGCAACTGAGGGGTGCAACTGAGGGGTGCAACTGAGGGGTGCAACTGAGGGGTGCAACTGAGGGGTGCAACTGAGGGATGCAACTGAGGGGTGCAACTGAAGGGTGCAACTGAGGGGTGCAACTAAGGGGTGCAACTGAGGGGTGCAACTGGGGGGTGCAACTGAGAGGTGCAACTGAGGGGTGCAACTGAGGGGTGTAACTGAGGGGTGCAACTGAGGGGTGCCACTGAGGGGTGCAACTGAGGGGTGGAACAGGGGGAAGCAACTGAGGGGTGCAACTGAGGGGTGCAACTGAGGGGTGCAACTGAGGGGTGCAACTGAGGGGTGCAACTGAGGGGTGCAACTGAGGGGTGGAACTTGGGGGTGCAACTGAGGGGTGCAACTGGGGGGTGCAACTGAGGGGTGCAACTGAGGGGTGCAACTGAGGGGTACAACTGAGGGGTGCAACTGAGGGGTGCAACTGAGGGGTGCAACTGAGGGGTGCAACTGAGGGGTGCAACTGAGGGGTGGAACTGGGGGATGCAACTGAGGGGTGGAACTGGGGGGTGCAACTGAGGGGTGCAACTGAGGGGTGCAACTGAGGGGTGCAACTGAGGGGTTGCAACTGGGGGTGCAACTGAGGGGTGCAACTGAGGGCTGCAACTGATGGGTGGAACTGGGGGGTGCAACTGAGGGGTGAAACTGGGGGGTGCAACTGAGGGGTGCAACTGGGGGGTGCAACTGAGGGGTGCAACTGAGGGGTGCAACTGAGGGGTACAACTGAGGGGTGCAACTGAGGGGTGCAACTGAGGGGTGCAACTGAGGGGTGCAACTGAGGGGTGCAACTGAGGGGTGGAACTGGGGGATGCAACTGAGGGGTGGAACTGGGGGGTGCAACTGAGGGGTGCAACTGGGGGGTGCAACTGAGGGGTGCAACTGAGGGGTGCAACTGAGGGGTACAACTGAGGGGTGCAACTGAGGGGTGCAACTGAGGGGTGCAACTGAGGGGTGCAACTGAGGGGTGCAACTGAGGGGTGGAACTGGGGGATGCAACTGAGGGGTGGAACTGGGGGGTGCAACTGAGGGGTGCAACTGAGGGGTGCAACTGAGGGGTGCAACTGAGGGGTTGCAACTGGGGGTGCAACTGAGGGGTGCAACTGAGGGCTGCAACTGATGGGTGGAACTGGGGGGTGCAACTGAGGGGTGAAACTGGGGGGTGCAACTGAGGGGTGCAACTGAGGGGTGCAACTGAGGGGTGGAACTTTGGGGTGCAACTGAGGGGTGCAACTGAGGGGTGCAACTGATGGGTGGAACTGGGGGGTGCAACTGGGGGGTGCAACTGGGGGGTGCAACTGAGGGGTGCAACTGAGGGGTGCAACTGAGGGGTGCAACTGAGGGGTGCAACTGGGGGGTGCAACTGAAGGGGTGCAACTGAGGGGTGCAACTGAGGGGTGCAACTGAGGGGTGCAACTGAGGGGTGCAACTGGGGGGTGCAACTGAGGGGTGCAACTGAGGGGTGCAACTGAGGGGTGCAACTGAGGGGTGCAACTGACGCGTTCAACTGGGGGGTCCAACTGAGGGGTGCAACTGAGGGGTGCAACTGAGGGGCCCAACTGAGGGGTGTAACTGGGGGCTGCAACTGAGGGGTGCAACTGAGGGGTGCCACTGAGGGGTGCAACTGAGGGGTGCAACTCAGGGGTAACTCTGGGGGGTGCAACTGGGGGGTGCAACTGAAGGGTGCAACTGGGGGGTGCAACTGAGGGGTGCAACTGAGCGGTGCAACTGAGGGGTGCAACTGAGGGGTGCAACCGAGGGCTGCAACTGAGGGGTGGGACTGGGGGGTGCAACTGGGGGGTGCAACTGAAGGGGTGCAACTGAGGGGTGCAACTGAGGGGTGCAACTCAGGGGTGCAACTGAGGGGTGCAACTGGGGCCTGCAACTGAGGGATGCAACTGAGGGGTGGAGCTGGGGGGTGCAACTGAGGGGTGCAACTGAGGGGTGCAACTCAGGGGTGCAACTGAGGGGTGCAACTGGGGGGTGCAACTGGGGGGTGCAACTGGGGGGTGCAACTGAGGGGTGCAACTGAGGGGTGTAACTGAGGGGTGCAACTGAGGAGTGCAACTGAGGGGTGCAACTGGGGGGTGCAACTGGGGGGTGCAACTGAAGGGGTGCAACTGAGGGGTGCAACTGAGGGGTGCAACTGAGGGGTGCAACTGAGGGGTGCAACTGAGGGCTGCAACTTATGGGTGGAACTGGGGGGTGCAACTGAGGGCTGAAACTGGGGGGTGCAACTGAGGGGTGCAACTGAGGGGTGCAACTGAGGGGTGCAACTGAGGGGTGCAACTGAGGGGTGCAACTGAGGGGTGCAACTGAGGGGTGCAACTGAGGGGTGCAACTGGGGGGTGCAACTGGGGGGTGCAACTGGGGGGTGCAACTGAGGGGTGCAACTGAGGGGTGCAACTGAGGGGTGCAACTGAGGGGTGCAACTGAGGGGTGCAACTGGGGGGTGCAACTGGGGGGTGCAACTGAAGGGGTGCAACTGAGGGGTGCAACTGAGGGGTGCAACTGAGGGGTGCAACTGAGGGGTGCAACTGGGGGGTGCAACTGAGGGGTGCAACTGAGGGGTGCAACTGAGGGGTGCAACTGAGGGGTGCAACTGAGGCGTTCAACTGGGGGGTCCAACTGAGGGGTGCAACTGAGGGGTGCAACTGAGGGGTGCAACTGAGGGGTGCAACTGGGGGCTGCAACTGAGGGGTGCAACTGAGGGGTGCAACTGAGGGGTGCAACTGAGGGGTGCAACTGAGGGGTAACTCTGGGGGGTGCAACTGGGGGGTGCAACTGAAGGGTGCAACTGAGGGGTGCAACTGGGGGGTGCAACTGAGGAATGCAACTGAGGGGTGCAACTGGGGGGTGCAACTGAGGGGTGCAACTGGGGGCTGCAACTGAGAGGTGCAACTGAGGGGTGCAACTGAGGGGTGGAACTGGGGGGTGCAACTGAGGGGTGCAACTGAGGGGTGCAACTGAGGGGTGCAACTGAGGGGTGCAACTGGGGGGTGCAACTGAAGGGGTGCAACTGAGGGGTGCAACTGAGGGGTGCAACTGAGGGGTGCAACTGAGGGGTGCAACTGGGGGGTGCAACTGAGGGGTGCAACTGAGGGGTGCAACTGAGGGGTGCAACTGAGGGGTGCAACTGACGCGTTCAACTGGGGGGTCCAACTGAGGGGTGCAACTGAGGGGTGCAACTGAGGGGCCCAACTGAGGGGTGTAACTGGGGGCTGCAACTGAGGGGTGCAACTGAGGGGTGCCACTGAGGGGTGCAACTGAGGGGTGCAACTGAGGGGTAACTCTGGGGGGTGCAACTGGGGGGTGCAACTGAAGGGTGCAACTGGGGGGTGCAACTGAGGGGTGCAACTGAGCGGTGCAACTGAGGGGTGCAACTGAGGGGTGCAACCGAGGGCTGCAACTGAGGGGTGGGACTGGGGGGTGCAACTGGGGGGTGCAACTGAAGGGGTGCAACTGAGGGGTGCAACTGAGGGGTGCAACTGGGGGGGGCAACTGGGGGGTGCAACTGAGGGGTGCAACTGGGGGGTGCAACTGCGGGGTGCAACTCAGGGGTGCAACTGAGGGGTGCAACTGGGGCCTGCAACTGAGGGGTGCAACTGAGGGGTGGAGCTGGAGGGTGCAACTGAGGGGTGCAACTGAGGGGTGCAACTGAGGGGTGCAACTGAGGGGTGCAACTGGGGGGTGCAACTGGGGGGTGCAACTGGGGGGTGCAACTGAGGGGTGCAACTGAGGGGTGTAACTGAGGGGTGCAACTGAGGAGTGCAACTGAGGGGTGCAACTGGGGGGTGCAACTGGGGGGTGCAACTGAAGGGGTGCAACTGAGGGGTGCAACTGAGGGGTGCAACTGAGGGGTGCAACTGAGGGGTGCAACTGAGGGCTGCAACTTATGGGTGGAACTGGGGGGTGCAACTGAGGGCTGAAACTGGGGGGTGCAACTGAGGGGTGCAACTGAGGGGTGCAACTGAGGGGTGCAACTGAGGGGTGGAACTGGGGGGTGCAACTGAGGGGTGCAACTGAGGGGTGCAACTGAGGGGTGCAACTGAGGGGTGCAACTGGGGGGTGCAACTGGGGGGTGCAACTGGGGGGTGCAACTGAGGGGTGCAACTGAGGGGTGCAACTGAGGGGTGCAACTGAGGGGTGCAACTGAGGGGTGCAACTGGGGGGTGCAACTGGGGGGTGCAACTGAAGGGGTGCAACTGAGGGGTGCAACTGAGGGGTGCAACTGAGGGGTGCAACTGAGGGGTGCAACTGGGGGGTGCAACTGAGGGGTGCAACTGAGGGGTGCAACTGAGGGGTGCAACTGAGGGGTGCAACTGAGGCGTTCAACTGGGGGGTCCAACTGAGGGGTGCAACTGAGGGGTGCAACTGAGGGGTGCAACTGAGGGGTGCAACTGGAGGCTGCAACTGAGGGGTGCAACTGAGGGGTGCAACTGAGGGGTGCAACTGAGGGGTGCAACTGAGGGGTAACTCTGGGGGGTGCAACTGGGGGGTGCAACTGAAGGGTGCAACTGAGGGGTGCAACTGGGGGGTGCAACTGAGGAATGCAACTGAGGGGTGCAACTGGGGGGTGCAACTGAGGGGTGCAACTGGGGGCTGCAACTGAGAGGTGCAACTGAGGGGTGCAACTGAGGGGTGGAACTGGGGGGTGCAACTGAGGGGTGCAACTGAGGGGTGCAACTGAGGGGTGCAACTGAGGGGTGCAACCGGGGGGTGCAACTGGGGGGTGCAACTGGGGGGTGCAACTGAGGGGTGCAACTGAGGGGTGTAACTGAGGGGTGCAACTGAGGAGTGCAACTGAGGGGTGCAACTGGGGGGTGCAACTGAGGGGTGCAACTGAGGGGTGCAACTGAGGGGTGCAACTGAGGGCGGCAACTGAGGGGTGGAACTGGGGGGTGCAACTGAGGGGTGCAACTGGGGGGTGCAACTGAAGGGGTGCAACTGAGGGGTGCAACTGAGGGGTGCAACTGAGGGGTGCAACTGAGGGGTGCAACTGAGGGGTGCAACTGAGGGGTGCACCTGAGGCGTTCAACTGGGGGGTCCAACTGAGGGGTGCAACTGAGGGGTGCAACTGAGGGGTGCAACTGAGGGGTGCAACTGGGGGCTGCAACTGAGGGGTGCAACTGAGGGGTGCAACTGAGGGGTGCAACTGAGGGGTGCAACTGAGGGGTGCAACTGAGGGGTGCAACTGAGGGGTGCAACTGAGGGGTACAACTGGGGGGTGCAACTGGGGGGTGCAACTGGGGGGTGCAACTGAGGGGTGCAACTGAGGGATGCAACTGAGGGGTGCAACTGAGGGCTGCAACTGAGGGGTGGAACTAGGGGGTGCAACTGCGGGGTGCAACTGGGGGGTGCAACTGAAGGGGTGCAACTGAGGGGTGCAACTGAGGGGTGCAACTGAGGGGTGCAACTGAGGGGTGCAACTGAGGGGTGCAACTGAGGGGTGCACCTGAGGCGTTCAACTGGGGGGTCCAACTGAGGGGTGCAACTGAGGGGTGCAACTGAGGGGTGCAACTGAGGGGTGCAACTGGGGGCTGCAACTGAGGGGTGCAACTGAGGGGTGCAACTGAGGGGTGCAACTGAGGGGTGCAACTGAGGGGTAACTCTGGGGGGTGCAACTGGGGGCTGCAACTGAAGGGTGCAACTGAGACGTGCAACTGAGGGGTGCAACTGAGGGGTGCAACTGAGCGGTGCAACTGAGGGGTGCAACTGAGGGGTGCAACCGAGGGGTGCAACTGAGGGGTGCAACTGACACGTTCAACTGGGGGGTCCAACTGAGGGGTGCAACTGAGGGGTGCAACTGAGGGGTGCAACTGAGGGGTGCAACTGGGGGCTGCAACTGAGGGGTGCAACTGAGGGGGGCAACTGAGGGGTGCAACTGAGGGGTGCAACTGAGGGGTAACTCTGGGGGGTGCAACTGAGGGGTGCAACTGAGGGGTGCAACTGAGGGGTGCAACTGAGGGGTGCAACTGAGGGGTGCAACTGAGGGGTGCAACTGAGGGGTGCAACTGAGGGGTGCAACTGAGGGGTGGAACTGAGGGGTGCAACTGAGGGGTGCAACTGAGGGGTGCAACTGAGGGGTGCAACTGAGGGGTGCAACTGAGGGGTAACTCTGGGGGGTGCAACTGAGGGGTGCAACTGAGGGGTGCAACTGAGGGGTGCAACTGAGGGGTGCAACTGAGGGGTGCAACTGAGGGGTGCAACTGAGGGGTGCAACTGAGGGGTGCAACTGAGGGGTGCAACTGAGGGGTGCAACTGAGGGGTGGAACTGAGGGGTGCAACTGAAGGGTGCAACTGAAGGGTGCAACTGGGGGGTGCAACTGAGGGGTGCAACTGAGCGGTGCAACTGAGGGGTGCAACTGAGGGGTGCAACCGAGGGCTGCAACCGAGGGGTGGATCTGGGGGGTGCAACTGGGGGGTGCAACTGAGGGGTGCAACTGAGGGGTGCAACTGAGGGGTGCAACTGAGGGGTGCAACTGAGGGGTGCAACTGAGGGGTGCAACTGAGGGGTGCAACTGACGGGCACAACTGGGGGGTGCAACTGAGGGGTGCAACTGAGGGGTGCAACTGGGGGGTGCAACTGAGGGGTGCAACTGAGGGGTGCAACTGAGGAGTGCAACTGAGGGGTGCAACTGAGGGGTGCAAGTGAGGGGTGCAACTGAGGGGTGCAACTGAGGGGTGCAACTGGGTGCAACTGACGGGTGCAACTGGGGGGTGCAATTGAGGGGTGCAACTGAGGGATGCAACTGGGGGGTGCAACTGAGGGGTGCAACTGAGGGGTGCCACTGAGGGGTGCAACTGAGGGGTGGAACAGGGGGGAGCAACTGAGGGGTGCAACTGAGGGGTGCAACTGAGGGGTGCAACTGAGGGGTGGAACCTGGGGGGGCACCTGAGGGGTGCAACTGAGGGGTGCAACTGAGGGGTGCAACTGAGGGGTGCAACTGAGGGGTGCAACTGAGGGGTGCAACTGAGGGGTGCAACTTAGGGGTGCAACTGAGGGGTGCAACTGAGGGGTGCAACTGACGCGTTCAACTGGGGGGCCCAACTGAGGGGTGCAACTGAGGGGTGCAACTGAGGGGTGCAGCTGAGGGGTGCAACTGGGGGCTGCAACTGAGGGGTGCAACTGAGGGGTGCAACTGAGGGGTGCAACTGAGGGGTGCAACTGAGGGGTAACTCTGGGGGGTGCAACTGGGGGGTGCAACTGAAGGGTGCAACTGAGGGGTGCAACTGGGGGGTGCAACTGAGGGGTGCAACTGAGCGGTGCAACTGAGGCATGCAACTGAGGGGTGCAACCGAGGGGTGCAACTGAGGGGTGCAACTGAGGGGTGCAGCTGAGGGGTGCAACTGGGGGCTGCAACTGAGGGGTGCAACTGAGGGGTGCAACTGAGGGGTGCAACTGAGGGGTGCAACTGAGGGGTAACTCCGGGGGGTGCAACTGGGGGGTGCAACTGAAGGGTGCAACTGAGGGGTGCAACTGGGGGGTGCAACTGAGGGGTGCAACTGAGCGGTGCAACTGAGGGCTGCAACTGAGGGGTGGAACTGGGGGGTGCAACTGGGGGGTGCAACTGAGGGGTGCAACTGAGGGGTGCAACTGAGGGGTGCAACTGAGGGGTGCAACTGAGGGGTGCAACTGAGGGGTGCAACTGAGGGGTGCAACTGAGGCGCACAACTGGGGGGTGCAACTGAGGGGTGCAACTGAGGGGTGCAACTGGGGGGTGCAACTGAGGGGTGCAACTGAGGGGTGCAACTGAGGAGTGCAACTGAGGGGTGCAACTGAGAGGTGCAACTGAGGGGTGCAACTGAGGGGTGCAACTGGTGGGTGCAACTGGGGGGTGCAACTGAGGGGTGCAACTGAGGGGTGCAACTGAGGGGTGCAACTGGGGGGTGCAACTGAGGGGTGCAACTGGGTGCAACTGACGGGTGCAACTGGGGGGTGCAATTGAGGGGTGCAACTGAGGGGTGCAACTGAGGGGTGCAACTCAGGGGTGCAACTGAGGGGTGCCACTGAGGGGGGCAACTGAGGGGTGGAACAGGGGGGAGCAACTGAGGGGTGCAACTGAGGGGTGCAACTGAGGGGTGCAACTGAGGGGTGGAACTTGGGGGGGCACCTGAGGGGTGCAACTGGGGGGTGCAACTGAGGGGTGCAACTGAGGCGTGCAACTGAGGGGTGCAACTGAGGGGTGCAACTGAGGGGTGCAACTGAGGGGTGCAACTGAGGGGTGCAACTGAGGGGTGCAACTGAGGGGTGCAACTGGGGGGTGCAACTGAGGGGTGGAACTGAGGGGTGCAACTGAGGGGTGCAACTGAGGGGTGCAACTGAGGGCTGCAACTGAGGGGTGGGACTGGGGGGTGCAACTGGGGGGTGCAACTGAAGGGGTGCAACTGAGGGGTGCAACTGAGGGGTGCAACTCAGGGGTGCAACTCAGGGGTGCAACTGAGATGTGCAACTGAGGGGTGCAACTGAGGGGTGCAACTGGGGGCTGCAACTGAGGGGTGCAACTGAGGGGTGCAACTGAGGGGTGCAACTGAGGGGTGCAACTGAGGGGTAACTCTGGGGGGTGCAACTGGGGGGTGCAACTGAAGGGTGCAACTGAGGGGTGCAACTGAGGGGTGCAACTTAGCGGTGCAACTGAGGGGTGCAACTGAGGGGTGCAACCGAGGGCTGCAACTGAGGGGTGGAACTGGGGGGTGCAACTGGGGGGTGCAACTGAGGGGTGCAACTGAGGGGTGCAACTGAGGGGTGCAACTGAGGGGTGCAACTGAGGGGTGCAACTGAGGGGTGCAACTGAGGGGTGCAACTGACGGGCACAACTGGGGGGTGCAACTGAGGGGTGCAACTGAGGGGTGCAACTGAGGAGTGCAACTGAGGGGTGCAACTGAGGGGTGCGACTGAGGGGTGCAACTGAGGGGTGCAACTGAGGGGTGCAACTGAGGGGTGCAACTGGGTGCAACTGACGGGTGCAACTGGGGGGTGCAATTGAGGGGTGCAACTGAGGGATGCAACTGGGGGGTGCAACTGAGGGGTGCAACTGAGGGGTGCCACTGAGGGGTGCAACTGAGGGGTGGAACAGGGGGGAGCAACTGAGGGGTGCAACTGAGGGGTGCAACTGAGGGGTGCAACTGAGGGGTGGAACTTGGGGGGGCACCTGAGGGGTGCAACTGAGGGGTGCAACTGAGGGGTGCAACTGAGGGGTGCAACTGAGGGGTGCAACTGGGGGGTGCAACTGAGGGGTGCAACTGAGGGGTGCAACTGAGGGGTGCAACTGAGGGGTGCAACTGACGCGTTCAACTGGGGGGTCCAACTGAGGGGTGCAACTGAGGGGTGCAACTGAGGGGTGCAGCTGAGGGGTGCAAGTGGGGGCTGCAACTGAGGGGTGAAACTGAGGGGTGCAACTGAGGGGTGCAACTGAGGGGTGCAACTGAGGGGTAACTCTGGGGGGTGCAACTGGGGGGTGCAACTGAAGGGTGCAACTGAAGGGTGCAACTGAAGGGTGCAACTGAAGGGTGCAACTGGGGGGTGCAACAGAGGGGTGCAACTGAGCGGTGCAACTGAGGGGTGCAACTTAGGGGTGCAACCGAGGGCTGCAACTGAGGGGTGGAACTGGGGGGTGCAACTGGGGGGTGCAACTGAGGGGTGCAACTGAGGGGTGCAACTGAGGGGTGCAACTGAGGGGTGCAACTGAGGGGTGCAGCTGAGGGGTGCAACGGAGGGGTGCAACTGACGGGCACAAGTGGGGGTCGCAACTGAGGGGTGCAACTGAGGAGTGCAACTGAGGGGTGCAACTGAGGGGTGCAACTGAGGGGTGCAACTGAGGAGTGCAACTGAGGGGTGCAACTGACGGGCACAACTGAGGGGTGCAGCTGAGGGGTGCAATTGAGGGGTGCAACTGACGGGCACAACTGGGGGGTGCAACTGAGGGGTGCAACTGAGGGGTGCAACTGGGGGGTGCAACTGAGGGGTGCAACTGAGGGGTGCAACTGGGGGCTGCAACTGAGGGGTGCAACTGAGGGGTGCAACTGAGGGGTGCAACTGAGGGGTGCAACTGAGGAGGAGGAGGAGGAGGAGGAGCGCCTGCCGCGGTCCCACGTACGGTGAGCCTTGGCGTCGTCCCCCGGGGGCCCCACGCAGGCACAGCCGAGGGAGTCCTCCGTCTTACCTCCGCTAGAGTAAGAGGAATCTCGTCGCACACCTGAGAACGCCCCTCCCAGCAGGCCGTCTGGGTCAAAGCGCCGGTGTACGACAACGCTACGGTCCGATCTGCTCTCCGGTCCCGGCCACCGACCGCTCCGACCTGTCGTGGGTCCACCCGAGGTAGCGTCCCACGATCAACGGGCACGGAAGGTGTGGGTCTCCCGGGGCATCACCCCCGACTTGCAAACGTCGCCGGGCTAAATAGAACGCGGCCCAGCACGACTATGCGCACTGCCGGCGGGCTGAGTACCGCCGGCGTCGCGAGTACGGCCACGCTACACGATCACGCGCACCGCCGGTGGCCTGGGTACCCCCGGGTTCTGTGAGTGCGGGACGTGCGTCACAGCCATAGCACCACGGTGGTGCACCGCTGTTGAGGTCACCGACGACGCCCTGCCGCAAAGGCCGAGCCCAAACGACGAGCCCTACGATACGTGCACCGAGACGGTACGTGACCGAGAAAGTGGCACCACGATGGTGCCCGAGCGAGACGGCGACGTTCGCCGATGGCACGTGAGGCGGTGAGTACCGCCGATGACTCGTCACCTCTGCACGGGGTGTCACGGAGGGTGGCGGAGCGCCAAGTGCAGACCCCGCCATGGTGCCTCGAGTATTGGCCTGGAGGACACACCATGGCCAGGCTGGCGCACGAAGAACGTTTGGGCAGCGCCACGGTGGCGCTCTGCCCTGAAGGTTGCGCCACTACGGCGCACGTGTACGTTGACTGCACCATGGTGGTGCCACGTCACTGAACTGGCGCCACGTCGGCTCAGGGCTGTCTGGGCAGCGCCGCGGTGACGTTCTGCCCTGAGGATTGCGCCACGATGGCGCACGTGTACGTTGGCGGCACCACGATGGCGCTCGGCCACTGAACTGGCTGTCCGGGCAGTGCCACGACGGCGCCGTGCCCCGAACACTGCGCCACGGCGGCACACGTGCACGTTGGCAGCACCCCGGTGGTGTGCTGCCACTGAAGTGGCGCCACGTTGGCGCTGGATTGTTTTGGCGGCGCCGTGGCGGCGCTCTGCCGAGAAGGCCGCGCCACGACGGCGCTCTGCCCTGAAGGCCGCGCCACAACG
This sequence comes from Eutreptiella sp. 'Long Island Sound 2002', assembly GCA_964036045.1. NCBI lineage: Eukaryota > Euglenozoa > Euglenophyceae > Eutreptiales > Eutreptiaceae > Eutreptiella > Eutreptiella sp. 'Long Island Sound 2002'. The sequence goes on along the minus strand of OZ038383.1, from coordinate 124,465,901 downwards.
GCGCACGGGTACATTCGCGGCACCACGATAGTGCCCTGCCACTGAGCCCGCGCCATGTCGGCGGAGAGCTGTCGGGGCAGGTGCCACGTTGGCGTCCGGCGGTCGGGGGGAGGCCACGTATGTGCATCTGTCCCCCACAGGACTGCATGTCTGGCCCACAGAGGGGTCCTGGGCGGTTGGCGGGCGGGGTGGGCCCGGCCTGACACAGGGAAGACGCACGAGAAATCGAGACGTATCACGACTGGCTTCGAGCGTGGCAGTGCGTGTGGGCAATCCGTCCCACAGCTACCATCCTGAGGGTTTTTAGACTGGTGCCAGGTCACCAGACTGAGGGGTGCAACTGGGTGCAACTGACGGGTGCAACTGGGGGGTGCAATTGAGGGGTGCAACTGAGGGGTGCAACTGGGGGTAGCAACTGAGGGGTGCAACCGAGGGGTGCCACTGAGGGGTGCAACTGAGGGGTGGAACAGGGGGGAGCAACTGAGGGGTGCAACTGAGGGGTGCAACTGAGGGGTGCAACTGAGGGGTGGAACTTGGGGGGGCACCTGAGGGGTGCAACTGAGGGGTGCAACTGAGGGGTGCAACTGAGGGGTGCAACTGAGGGGTGCAACTGAGGGGTGCAACTGAGGGGTGCAACTGAGGGGTGCAACTGAGGGGTGCAACTGAGGGGTGCAACTGACGCGTTCAACTGGGGGGTCCAACTGAGGGGTGCAACTGAGGGGTGCAACTGAGCGGTGCAGCTGAGGGGTGCAACTGGGGGCTGCAACTGAGGGGTGCAACTGAGGGGTGCAACTGAGGGGTGCAACTGAGGGGTGCAACTGAGGGGTAACTCTGGGGGGTGCAACTGGGGGGTGCAACTGAAGGGTGCAACTGAGGGGTGCAACTGGGGGGTGCAACTGAGGGGTGCAACTGAGCGGTGCAACTGAGGGGTGCAACTGAGGGGTGCAACCGAGGGCTGCAACTGAGGGGTCGAACTGGGGGGTGCAACTGGGGGGTGCAACTGAGGGGTGCAACTGAGGGGTGCAACTGAGGGGTGCAACTGAGGGGTGCAACTGAGGGGTACAACTGAGGGGTGCAACTGAGGGGTGCAACTGAGGCGCACAACTGGGGGGTGCAACTGAGGGGTGCAACTGAGGGGTGCAACTGGGGGGTGCAACTGAGGGGTGCAACTGAGGGGTGCAACTGAGGAGTGCAACTGAGGGGTTCAACTGAGGGGTGCAACTGAGGGGTGCAACTGAGGGGTGCAACTGAGGGGTGCAACTGAGGGGTGCAACCCGGTGCAACTGACGGGTGCAACTGGGGGGTGCAATTGAGGGGTGCAACTGAGGGATGCAACTGGGGGGTGCAACTGAGGGGTGCAACTGAGGGGTGCCACTGAGGGGTGCAACTGAGGGGTGGAACAGGGGGGAGCAACTGAGGGGTGCAACTGAGGGGTGCAACTGAGGGGTGCAACTGAGGGGTGGAACTTGGGGGGGCACCTGAGGGGTGCAACTGGGGGGTGCAACTGAGGGGTGCAACTGAGGGGTGCAACTGAGGGGTGCAACTGAGGGGTGCAACTGAGGGGTGCAACTGAGGGGTGCAACTGAGGGGTGCAACTGAGGGGTGCAACTGAGGGGTGCAACTGGGGGCCGCAACTGAGGGGTGGAACTGAGGGGTGCAACTGAGGGGTGCAACTGAGGGGTGCAACTGAGGGCTGCAACTGAGGGGTGGGACTGGGGGGTGCAACTGGGGGGTGCAATTGAAGGGGTGCAACTGAGGGGTGCAACTGAGGGGTGCAACTCAGGGGTGCAACTGAGGGGTGCAACTGAGATGTGCAACTGAGGGGTGCAACTGAGGGGTGCAACTGGGGGCTGCAACTGAGGGGTGCAACTGAGGGGTGCAACTGAGGGGTGCAACTGAGGGGTGCAACTGAGGGGTAACTCTTGGGGGTGCAACTGGGGGGTGCAACTGAAGGGTGCAACTGAGGGGTGCAACTGAGGGGTGCAACTTAGCGGTGCAACTGAGGGGTGCAACTGAGGGGTGCAACCGAGGGCTGCAACTGAGGGGTGGAACTGGGGGGTGCAACTGGGGGGTGCAACTGAGGGGTGCAACTGAGGGGTGCAACTGAGGGGTGCAACTGAGGGGTGCAACTGAGGGGTGCAACTGAGGGGTGCAACTGAGGGGTGCAACTGACGGGCACAACTGGGGGGTGCAACTGAGGGGTGCAACTGAGGGGTGCAACTGAGGAGTGCAACTGAGGGGTGCAACTGAGGGGTGCAACTGAGGGGTGCCACTGAGGGGTGCAACTGAGGGGTGCAACTGAGGGGTGCAACTGGGTGCAACTGACGGGTGCAACTGGGGGGTGCAATTGAGGGGTGCAACTGAGGGATGCAACTGGGGGGTGCAACTGAGGGGTGCAACTGAGGGGTGCCACTGAGGGGTGCAACTGAGGGGTGGAACAGGGGGGAGCAACTGAGGGGTGCAACTGAGGGGTGCAACTGAGGGGTGCAACTGAGGGGTGGAACTTGGGGGGGCACCTGAGGGGTGCAACTGAGGGGTGCAACTGAGGGGTGCAACTGAGGGGTGCAACTGAGGGCTGCAACTGGGGGGTGCAACTGAGGGGTGCAACTGAGGGGTGCAACTGAGGGGTGCAACTGAGGGGTGCAACTGACGCGTTCAACTGGGGGGTCCAACTGAGGGCTGCAACTGAGGGGTGCAACTGAGGGGTGCAGCTGAGGGGTGCAACTGGGGGCTGCAACTGAGGGGTGCAACTGAGGGGTGCAACTGAGGGGTGCAACTGAGGGGTGCAACTGAGGGGTAACTCTGGGGGGTGCAACTGGGGGGTGCAACTGAAGGGTGCAACTGAGGGGTGCAACTGGGGGGTGCAACTGAGGGGTGCAACTGAGCGGTGCAACTGAGGGGTGCAACTGAGGGGTGCAACCGAGGGCTGCAACTGAGGGGTGGAACTGGGGGGTGCAACTGGGGGGTGCAAATGAGGGGTGCAACTGAGGGGTGCAACTGAGGGGTGCAACTGAGGGGTGCAACTGAGGGGTGCAACTGGGGGGTGCAACTGAAGGGTGCAACTGAGGGGTGCAACTGGGGGGTGCAACTGAGGGGTGCAACTGAGCGGTGCAACTGAGGGGTGCAACTGAGGGGTGCAACCGTGGGCTGCAACTGAGGGGTCGAACTGGGGGGTGCAACTGGGGGGTGCAACTGAGGGGTGCAACTGAGGGGTGCAACTGAGGGGTGCAACTGAGGGGTGCAACTGAGGGGTGCAACTGAGGGGTGCAACTGAGGGGTGCAACTGAGGCGCACAACTGGGGGGTGCAACTGAGGGGTGCAACTGAGGGGTGCAACTGGGGGGTGCAACTGAGGGGTGCAACTGAGGGGTGCAACTGAGGAGTGCAACTGAGGGGTGCAACTGAGGGGTGCAACTGAGGGGTGCAACTGAGGGGTGCAACTGAGGGGTGCAACTGAGGGGTGCAACTGGGTGCAACTGACGGGTGCAACTGGGGGGTGCAATTGAGGGGTGCAACTGAGGGATGCAACTGGGGGGTGCAACTGAGGGGTGCAACTGAGGGGTGCCACTGAGGGGTGCAACTGAGGGGTGGAACAGGGGGGAGCAACTGAGGGGTGCAACTGAGGGGTGCAACTGAGGGGTGCAACTGAGGGGTGGAACTTGGGGGGGCACCTGAGGGGTGCAACTGGGGGTTGCAACTGAGGGGTGCAACTGAGGGGTGCAACTGAGGGGTGCAACTGTGGGGTGCAACTGAGGGGTGCAACTGAGGGGTGCAACTGAGGGGTGCAACTGAGGGGTGCAACTGAGGGGTGCAACTGGGGGGTGCAACTGAGGGGTGGAACTGAGGGGTGCAACTGAGGGGTGCAACTGAGGGGTGCAACTGAGGGCTGCAACTGAGGGGTGGGACTGGGGGGTGCAACTGAGGGGTGCAACTGAGGGGTGCAACTGAGGGGTGCAACTCAGGGGTGCAACTGAGGGGTGCAACTGAGATGTGCAACTGAGGGGTGCAACTGAGGGGTGCAACTGGGGGCTGCAACTGAGGGGTGCAACTGAGGGGTGCAACTGGGGGGTTCAACTGAGGGGTGCAACTGAGGGGTAACTCTTGGGGGTGCAACTGGGGGGTGCAACTGAAGGGTGCAACTGAGGGGTGCAACTGAGGGGTGCAACTTAGCGGTGCAACTGAGGGGTGCAACTGAGGGGTGCAACCGAGGGCTGCAACTGAGGGGTGGAACTGGGGGGTGCAACTGGGGGGTGCAACTGAGGGGTGCAACTGAGGGGTGCAACTGAGGGGTGCAACTGAGGGGTGCAACTGAGGGGTGCAACTGAGGGGTGCAACTGAGGGGTGCAACTGACGGGCACAACTGGGGGGTGCAACTGAGGGGTGCAACTGAGGGGTGCAACTGAGGAGTGCAACTGAGGGGTGCAACTGAGGGGTGCAACTGAGGGGTGCAACTGAGGGGTGCAACTGAGGGGTGCAACTGAGGGGTGCAACTGGGTGCAACTGACGGGTGCAACTGGGGGGTGCAATTGAGGGGTGCAACTGAGGGATGCAACTGGGGGGTGCAACTGAGGGGTGCAACTGAGGGGTGCCACTGAGGGGTGCAACTGAGGGGTGGAACAGGGGGCAGCAACTGAGGGGTGCAACTGAGGGGTGCAACTGAGGGGTGCAACTGAGGGGTGGAACTTGGGGGGGCACCTGAGGGGTGCAACTGAGGGGTGCAACTGAGGGGTGCAACTGAGGGGTGCAACTGAGGGGTGCAACTGGGGGGTGCAACTGAGGGGTGCAACTGAGGGGTGCAACTGAGGGGTGCAACTGAGGGGTGCAACTGACGCGTTCAACTGGGGGGTCCAACTGAGGGCTGCAACTGAGGGGTGCAACTGAGGGGTGCAGCTGAGGGGTGCAACTGGGGGCTGCAACTGAGGGGTGCCACTGAGGGGTGCAACTGAGGGGTGCAACTGAGGGGTGCAACTGAGGGGTAACTCTGGGGGGTGCAACTGGGGGGTGCAACTGAAGGGTGCAACTGAGGGGTGCAACTGGGGGGTGCAACTGAGGGGTGCAACTGAGCGGTGCAACTGAGGGGTGCAACTGAGGGGTGCAACCGAGGGCTGCAACTGAGGGGTGGAACTGGGGGGTGCAACTGGGGGGTGCAAATGAGGGGTGCAACTGAGGGGTGCAACTGAGGGGTGCAACTGAGGGGTGCAACTGAGGGGTGCAACTGAGGGGTGCAACTGAGGGGTGCAACTGAGGGGCACAACTGGGGGGTGCAACTGAGGTGTGCAACTGAGGGGTGCAACTGGGGGGTGCAACTGAGGGGTGGAATTGCGGGGTGCAACTGAGGAGTGCAACTGAGGGGTGCAACTGAGGGGTGCAACTGAGGGGTGCAACTGAGGGGTGCAACTGAGGGGTGCAACTGAGGGGTGCAACTGGGTGCAACTGAGGGGTGCAACTGGGGGGTGCAATTGAGGGGTGCAACTGAGGGATGCAACTGGGGGGTGCAACTGAGGGGTGCAACTGAGGGGTGCCACTGAGGGGTGCAACTGAGGGGTGGAACAGGGGGGAGCAACTGAGGGGTGCAACTGAGGGGTGCAACTGAGGGGTGCAACTGAGGGGTGGAACTTGGGGGGGCAACTGAGGGGTGCAACTGGGGGGTGCAACTGAGGGGTGCAACTGAGGGGTGCAACTGAGGGGTGCAACTGAGGGCTGCAACTGAGGGGTACAACTGAGGGGTGCAACTGAGGGGCGCAACTGGGGGGTGCAACTGAGGGGTGCAACTGAGGGGTGCAACTGAGGGGTGCAACTGAGGGGTGCAACTGAGGGGTGCAACTGAGGGGTGCAACTGAGGGGTGCAACTGAGGGGTGCAACTGAGGGGTGCAACTGGGGGGTGCAACTGAGGGGTGGAACTGAGGGGTGCAACTGAGGGGTGCAACTGAGGGGTGCAACTGAGGGCTGCAACTGAGGGGTGGGACTGGGGGGTGCAACTGGGGGGTGCAACTGAAGGGGTGCAACTGAGGGGTGCAACTGAGGGGTGCAACTCAGGGGTGCAACTGAGGGGTGCAACTGAGATGTGCAACTGAGGGGTGCAACTGAGGGGTGCAACTGGGGGGTGCAACTGAGGGGTGCAACTGGGGGCTGCAACTGAGGGGTGCAACTGAGGGGTGCAACTGAGGGGTGCAACTGAGGGGTGCAACTGAGGGATGCAACTGGGGGGTGCAACTGAGGGGTGCAACTGAGGGGTGCAACTGGGGGGTGCAACTGGGGGGTGCAACTTGGGGGTGCAACTGAGGGGTGCAACTGAGGGGTGTAACTGAGGGGTGCAACTGAGGAGTGCAACTGAGGGGTGCAACTGGGGGGTGCAACGGGGGGGTGCAACTGAAGAGGTGCAACGGAGGGGTGCAACTGAGGGGTGCAACTGAGGGGTGCAACTGAGGGCTGCAACTTATAGGTGGAACTTGGGGGTGCAACTGAGGGGTGCAACTGGGGGCTGCAATTGAGGGGTGCAACTCAGGGGTGCAACTGAGGGGTGCAACTGAGCGGTGCAACTGAGGGGTGCAACTGAGGGGTGCAACCGAGGGCTGCAACTGAGGGGTGGAACTGGGGGGTGCAACTGGGGGGTGCAAATGAGGGGTGCAACTGAGGGGTGCAACTGAGGGGTGCAACTGAGGGGTGCAACTGAGGGGTGCAACTGAGGGGTGCAACTGAGGGGTGCAACTGAGGGGCACAACTGGGGGGTGCAACTGAGGGGTGCAACTGGGGGGTGCAACTGAGGGGTGGAATTGCGGGGTGCAACTGAGGAGTGCAACTGAGGGGTGCAACTGAGGGGTGCAACTGAGGGGTGCAACTGAGGGGTGCAACTGAGGGGTGCAACTGAGGGGTGCAACTGGGTGCAACTGAGGGGTGCAACTGGGGGGTGCAATTGAGGGGTGCAACTGAGGGATGCAACTGGGGGGTGCAACTGAGGGGTGCAACTGAGGGGTGCCACTGAGGGGTGCAACTGAGGGGTGGAACAGGGGGGAGCAACTGAGGGGTGCAACTGAGGGGTGCAACTGAGGGGTGCAACTGAGGGGTGGAACTTGGGGGGGCAACTGAGGGGTGCAACTGGGGGGTGCAACTGAGGGGTGCAACTGAGGGCTGCAACTGAGGGGTGCAACTGAGGGCTGCAACTGAGGGGTACAACTGAGGGGTGCAACTGAGGGGCGCAACTGGGGGGTGCAACTGAGGGGTGCAACTGAGGGGTGCAACTGAGGGGTGCAACTGAGGGGTGCAACTGAGGGGTGCAACTGAGGGGTGCAACTGAGGGGTGCAACTGAGGGGTGCAACTGAGGGGTGCAACTGGGGGGTGCAACTGAGGGGTGGAACTGAGGGGTGCAACTGAGGGGTGCAACTGAGGGGTGCAACTGAGGGCTGCAACTGAGGGGTGGGACTGGGGGGTGCAACTGGGGGGTGCAACTGAAGGGGTGCAACTGAGGGGTGCAACTGAGGGGTGCAACTCAGGGGTGCAACTGAGGGGTGCAACTGAGATGTGCAACTGAGGGGTGCAACTGAGGGGTGCAACTGGGGGGTGCAACTGAGGGGTGCAACTGGGGGCTGCAACTGAGGGGTGCAACTGAGGGGTGCAACTGAGGGGTGCAACTGAGGGGTGCAACTGAGGGATGCAACTGGGGGGTGCAACTGAGGGGTGCAACTGAGGGGTGCAACTGGGGGGTGCAACTGGGGGGTGCAACTTGGGGGTGCAACTGAGGGGTGCAACTGAGGGGTGTAACTGAGGGGTGCAACTGAGGAGTGCAACTGAGGGGTGCAACTGGGGGGTGCAACGGGGGGGTGCAACTGAAGGGGTGCAACGGAGGGGTGCAACTGAGGGGTGCAACTGAGGGGTGCAACTGAGGGCTGCAACTTATAGGTGGAACTTGGGGGTGCAACTGAGGGGTGCAACTGGGGGCTGCAATTGAGGGGTGCAACTCAGGGGTGCAACTGAGGGGTGCAAGTGAGGGGTGCAACTCAGGGGTGCAACTGAGGGGTGCAACTGAGGGGTGCAACTGAGGGGTGCAACTGAGGGGTGCAACTGAGGGGTGCAACTGAGGGGTGCAACTGGGGGGTGCAACTGGGGGGTGCAACTGAAGGGGTGCAACTGAGGGGTGCAACTGAGGGGTGCAACTGAGGGGTGCAACTGAGGGGTGCAACTGGGGGGTGCAACTGAGGGGTGCAACTGAGGAGTGCAACTGAGGGGTGCAACTGAGGGGGGGGGGGGGGGGGGTCCAACTGAGGGGTGCAACTGAGGGGTGCAACTGAGGGGTGCAACTGAGGGGTGCAACTGACGCGTTCAACTGGGGGGTCCAACTGAGGGGTGCAACTGAGGGGTGCAACTGAGGGGTGCAGCTGAGGGGTGCAACTGGGGGCTGCAACTGAGGGGTGCAACTGAGGGGTGCAACTGAGGGGTGCAACTGAGGGGTGCAACTGAGGGGTAACTCTGGGGGGTGCAACTGAAGGGTGCAACTGAAGGGTGCAACTGAGGGGTGCAACTGGGGGGTGCAACTGAGGGGTGCAACTGAGCGGTGCAACTGAGGGGTGCAACTGAGGGGTGCAACCGAGGGCTGCAACTGAGGGGTGGAACTGGGGGGTGCAACTGGGGGGTGCAAATGAGGGGTGCAACTGAGGGGTGCAACTGAGGGGTGCAACTGAGGGGTGCAACTGAGGGGTGCAACTGAATGGTGCAACTGAGGGGTGCAACTGAGGGGCACAACTGGGGGGTGCAACTGAGGGGTGCAACTGAGGGGTGCAACTGGGGGTAGCAACTGAGGGGTGCAACTGAGGGGTGCAACTGAGGAGTGCAACTGAGGGGTGGAACTGAGGGGTGCAACTGAGGGGTGCAACTGAGGGGTGCAACTGAGGGGTGCAACTGAGCGGTGCAACTGGGTGCAACTGACGGGTGCAACTGGGGGGTGCAATTGAGGGGTGCAACTGAGGGATGCAACTGGGGGGTGGAACTGAGGGGTGCAACTGAGGGGTGCCACTGAGGGGTGCAACTGAGGGGTGGAACAGGGGGGAGCAACTGAGGGGTGCAACTGAGGGGTGCAACTGAGGGGTGCAACTGAGGGGTGGAACTTGGGGGGGCACCTGAGGGGTGCAACTGGGGGGTGCAACTGAGGGGTGCAACTGAGGGGTGCAACTGAGGGGTGCAACTGAGGGGTGCAACTGAGGGGCGCAACTGAGGGGTGCAACTGAGGGGTGCAACTGAGGGGTGCAACGGGGGGGTGCAACTGAGGGGTGGAACTGAGGGGTGCAACTGAGGGGTGCAACTGAGGGGTGCAACTGAGGGCTGCAACTGAGGGGTGGGACTGGGGGGTGCAAAGGGGGGGTGCAACTGAAGGGGTGCAATTGAGGGGTGCAACTGAGGGGTGCAACTCAGGGGTGCAACTGAGGGGTGCAACTGAGATGTGCAACTGAGGGGTGCAACTGAGGGGTGCAACTGGGGGGTGCAACTGAGGGGTGCAACTGGGGGCTGCAACTGAGGGGTGCAACTGAGGGGTGCAAGTGAGGGGTGCAACTGAGGGGTGCAACTGAGGGGCACAACTGAGGGCTGCAACTGAGGGGTGCAACTGAGGGGTGCAACTGGGGGGTGCAACTGGGGGGTGCAACTTGGGGGTGCAACTGAGGGGTGCAACTGAGGGGTGTAACTGAGGGGTGCAACTGAGGAGTGCAACTGAGGGGTGCAACTGGGGGGTGCAACGGGGGGGTGCAACTGAAGGGGTGCAACTGAGGGGTGCAACTGAGGGGTGCAACTGAGGGGTGCAACTGAGGGCTGCAACTTATGGGTGGAACTGGGGGGTGCAACTGAGGGGTGCAACTGGGGGCTGCAACTGAGGGGTGCAACTGAGGGGTGCAACTGAGGGGTGCAACTGAGGGGTGCAACTGAGGGCTGCAACTGAGGGGTGGGACTGGGGGGTGCAACTGGGGGGTGCAACTGAAGGGGTGCAACTGAGGGGTGCAACTGAGGGGTGCAACTCAGGGGTGCAACTGAGGGGTGCAACTGAGATGTGCAACTGAGGGGTGCAACTGAGGGGTGCAACTGGGGGGTGCAACTGAGGGGTGCAACTGGGGGCTGCAACTGAGGGGTGCAACTGAGGGGTGCAACTGAGGGGTGCAACTGAGGGGTGCAACTGAGGGGCACAACTGAGGGGTGCAACTGAGGGGTGCAACTGAGGGGTGCAACTGGGGGGTGCAACTGGGGGGTGCAACTTGGGGGTGCAACTGAGGGGTGCAACTGAGGGGTGTAACTGAGGGGTGCAACTGAGGAGTGCAACTGAGGGGTGCAACTGGGGGGTGCAACGGGGGGGTGCAACTGAAGGGGTGCAACTGAGGGGTGCAACTGAGGGGTGCAACTGAGGGGTGCAACTGAGGGCTGCAACTTATGGGTGGAACTGGGGGGTGCAACTGAGGGGTGCAACTGGGGGCTGCAACTGAGGGGTGCAACTGAGGGGTGCAACTGAGGGGTGCAAGTGAGGGGTGCAACTCAGGGGTGCAACTGAGGGGTGCAACTGAGGGGTGCAACTGAGGGGTGCAACTGAGGGGTGCAACTGAGGGGTGCAACTGAGGGGTGCAACTGAGGGGTGCAACTGAGGGGTGCAACTGTGGGGTGCAACTGGGGGGTGCAACTGGGGGGTGCAACTGAGGGGTGCAACTGAGGGGTGCAACTGAGGGGTGCAACTGAGGGGTGCAACTGAGGGGTGCAACTGGGGGGTGCAACTGGGGGGTGCAACTGAAGGGGTGCAACTGAGGGGTGCAACTGAGGGGTGCAACTGAGGGGTGCAACTGGGGGGTGCAACTGAGGGGTGCAACTGAGGAGTGCAACTGAGGGGTGCAACTGAGGGGTGCAACTGAGGCGTTCAACTGGGGGGTCGAACTGAGGAGGAGGAGGAGGAGGAGGAGCGGAGGAGGAGCGCCTGCCGCGGTCCCACGTACGGTGAGCCTTGGCGTCGTCCCTCGGGGGCCAAACGCAGGCTCTGCCGAGGGAGTCCTCCGTCTTACCTCCGCTAGAGCAAGACGAATCTCGTCGCACACCTGAGAACGCTCCTCCCAGCAGGCCGTCTGGGTCACAACGTCGGTGTACGACAACGCTACGGCTCGATCTGCTCTCCGGTCCCGGCCACCAACCGCTCCGACCTGTCCTGGATCCACCCGAGTAAGCGTTCCAAGATCAACGGGCACGGAAGATGTGGGTCTCCCGGGGCATCACCTCCGACTTAGAACGCCGCCAGACAAGGAGCGCGGTCCGGCACGACTGCGCGCAGCACCGGAGCGGTCCGGGCGCGTGAGGTCGAGGACGGGTCACGGGCGGGGACAGGGCCACGGGGCGGGCCGACCCATGGCCACCTGCATGTCCTTAAAGACCGTGCGGGGTCCTTGGGAAGCCGCAGTGAGGATGGCCGAGAACGCGGAATGTAGTGCGGCACACCACGAGGGGATCACATCTCCACAGAGGCCGGCCTCCAGGCTCCGTCCATTGCCACCGTAATGGATGGCCCAGAGGCGGCGTCGATCCGGGAGATGGGGGGCAAGCCCGTGCCGTCCGAGACTGTCCAAGATGATCACGTCATGGGCTTCCAGCTCAATCTCCCGCTGCACGGCCGGCGACATCTGGTTCGTCTCGTTGTACACATACAGGACGCGGTACGGACTGCGCTTGTTCCGGGTGGAGATGGCGGACTTCACCTTAGGGGCCAGGAGGAGGTCCCCTGATAGCCAGAGTCCTAGGAGGACGTCCCAGGCCGGCCACCTGCCCGAGCCGGGCGTTGGGGCCCAGTTGGCTACGTGATACCACTCTGGCGGTGGATCGTCGGCGAGGGACTGGTTAACAGGGGCCCGCGGTAGGGGAGAGAGGTAGTCGGCAAGAGGTAGAACGGGCACCGCGTGCCGCTTATGTAGGAGAACGGTAGTGAGAACGACATCGCAGAGTAGGCGACGGAGACGCGCAGGACGCAGACCTCTGTGCAGCAGGGCATCCCTGTGTGGCGTGGAGATGGCTCCGAGGCGACCAACAGTGTAGGTTGCGACGGTGTGGTGGGCCGGGGAGCCATCCACAGCCAGTATGAACGGCTCGTCCCCCCAAAGGACGAGGGTGCCCCAAGCAGTGGGCGTACAGTGGCGCCAGGCATGGCACCTCTGAGAGAGTCGGGCCGCAAGCCACCGATGGTAGTGGGCGCGGATGAGCGGGTCTAGCGGGCACGAGAGGATATGGTCCCCGGAGGCGGGCATGGTGCAGAGGGGGCAGGACGTATCTTTTGGGGGGAACAGGGAGAGGCGGATGCCGGTGACCGTGAGGTGGTCCCCCCACGTGATGAGACCGTGGCTGACGATGTTGGCGTACTCGTTGAGGTCGGGGAGGTGTTGTGGCGGGGGGGACGCAGAGAAGGCGTGGTGGGAGGCGAGCAAGGCGCGGCGCGCGTGGGGCACGGCGTCGTGGACCTGGAGGCCCGCGTGGGAAAAGCAGACGCGTGGTTTCTGTAGGGGGCTGAGCCACCCCACGGCGTCCGGGCAATTGTCCGCAGCCTGCCCTGCCGCTTCGTCCACCCGGTCCAGCAGGGTATCGAGCCAGGTGCCGGCGATATGGGAATAGAGGTGATGGGGAGGGGCATGACCGTGGGCCATGTCGCGACACGATCTTATGAGATCTCCCTGCAGCGAGTCTTCCGGCTCGCGGCGCCCTTCCTGCGCCGTGATGTACCCTTTGCAGTCCGCGAAGTGCCACGCACCGGATCGGAAGCCGATGGCAGGGTCGGCTGAGGGCCCCTTGGCGGTGAGGGCCACCCATGCCGTGTACAGCTCCGCCGTGTAGGCGTTGTCCAGCCTCAAGGGGATGGGGACGGGGTACACCTGGTACCGGAGGGTGACGGGGCAGAACACCGCCACTGCCCCGCCGCAGCGCCGGGTCGTCGGGCACCACGACGCGTCGTGGAGGATCCCATAGTTCTCAGGGAGCCAGGAGAACGCGGGGACGGTCGCAGTCACCGCTTGGCAGCGTCTAACCGGGGGGACGGTGCCGACCGGCGGAGTGGGGCGGGGCGAGGCCCGGGGCCACCCCTTGCGTCGCGCGTCCTCTGTACTGCGATGGCCCGCAAGCATCCACGCGTGGGTGTCCTGGACCTCGAGTCCGGGCGACGACAGGGCCAGCACATGGGGGGTGTGGTGTGGCAGATGGCTGTCAGGGGGTAAGTGGATGGCGATGTCGCACCGGTGGCACAGGGCAACAAATAGATCGTGGTCCGTGGGGTGTGCGGTGCACCGGAGTCCGAGCTCCGGGGTGAGGCAGGGCTGGGAAGGATGGAACCGCCAGAGGGCAGTGAGGAGCCCGTGGCGCGTGGACCGGCAGACCAGGGAGTTGGGGTGGTTCAGGTGTCGGATGTAGACGCTGAAGAAGTTAGTAAACCCAACGACCGGTGCCGGGGGTATACCGACTCCCCCTTCGGGGACCTCACGGAGGAAGTGAGCAGAGGCGGAGAGGGTCCACCCAGCGGTGGCGCGCATGGCCGAGGCGGTCATGGCGTCCAGCACGCGCAGGGCCCCGTAGGAGGGGGGGCGGACACTGGTAAACCAGTTGACCGTCCCATGACACTTGGCAGTATACATGGCGAGGGGGTAGTGGGCGGGGAGTCGTGGGGCGCGGAGCGCTCGGCATGCGGCGCGGGCGCCCGAGAACAGGCGCCGGGAGTCGACGGGATGGAAGAGGTGGGGAAGGGCATGGCGGCCAAGGACGCGGACGTAGTCCTGGCTCGTGGCACATCGCACGGGGTGACCATTGAGGTATACCGTGTCGTTGAGGAAATAGACCTGACCATCGCGCATGTCGGTGCCGATCAAGACCGTTTTTGTTGGGTCTGAGTGGAGGTTGGTGAGGCGGCCCGCTCTCTCAATGCCGCTGGCAAGGGTGGGTAAATGGCAACGGTCGCCGGGCAGCCACTGGGTGTCATCCATCAGGAGAACCCGGTTCAGCGGGCCCGCGGGGGTGTCGGTGGGGGGGACGGAACGGCAGGCTTCGTGCCCCCGAACCTCGCCATATATGCAGTACTTCATGCCGGACACGGGGCATCCTTGCCCCGTGCCGGCCCCCAGCCGGGTGGAGGACGGAGAGCGTCCGTCAGCTCCCCCCATGTGCACCTCAAGGGCGCGGTCGTGGTGCTGAAGGGTCGCGGCGTCGGCCGGGGAGATCCCTGCGGCGGTGAGGACGGCGTACTCGGTGGTGTGGTTGATGGAGCCATACGCGTGGCGGAGATCGTCCGACAAGACCCACGCTTCAAGGCGCCTGCGCCAGCGGTCCCACCATACATCGTGTAGGACGCGGAGTAGCTCCACGGAGGAGCAGTGCGGGGACATCCCGAACTGGTAGGGCGGCAGGATGCCGTTCTGAACCAGGCGGGGCTGGTAGTGGTCTTTGATGAGGGCAGCCGTGAGCTTCCATATCGTGGCCAGATTGGTCAGCGGTCTGCCGTTCGCAATGGGGCCGTGCGGCGTCTTTTTCGGAAGGTTGATGAAGTCTGCAGAGTGTGCCTGGGGCACGGGCACCCCACGGAGAATACTGTTGATCAAGCTCACGATCGCCGCAAACTGGGCATCCTCCAATTGTCCGAACAGCCGGTACTCCAGTAAGTCGTGGTACGGCACAGTGGCCGCCGCCCGGCGGATGATGGCCCGCAGGTTTGCGGTGGTGGCGTTGGGTGGTGGGCCGAGCGGCCTTTCCTCCCATCCCGTGATGGTCCGGACGCGCGCGAGTGAGAGCGCCTCAAGAGGGGCAAGGTGCCTTTGGCGCAGCTGGTCCAACGCAACTGCGGCTTGTTGATGAAGAGGTACTGGGACGCCCACCACGTAGACCGGATCCGCTGGGGGTACGTAGCGCGCCCCCAACGTGCGGCGGTAGTCCACTTTGGTGGGTTGGCCAGGGGCAGCGGGTAGGGGCGCCAACCCTACATCCTTCTCCAGAAGGAGAACGTCCCAGGCCGCTCGGATGCGCTCTTTGAGGCGGGCGACCTCCACGAGGTGTGACGACTGGGACGCCCAATCCGGGTAGGCGAGCGTGTAGCGTTGAAGGTTGGTGACGTGGACACGTACCGTCGACGGTACCGGCTGGCTGGGGACGGGGGGCCCGTAGGCAGCCGTAGCCGCGGTGTATAGCGCTGAGGTCACCTCGGTATAGCGTGGCTGCGCTGCGGGTGCGCCTGGGGGCGGCGCAGCGAGTTCGGCCCGAAAGGTGTCGTTGAGGGTGCGGAGCTGGCTGGCGAGGGGCTCTCGCGGGATGGGGAAGCGGCCCTTTTTCGAAGGGCATACCAATTGGGGCGCTGGCGGGAGGTCATGGAGGGTGGCAGTCACGGGTAGGTGGTCAGATGGGAAACTGGAATCGGAGCGCACCTCCGTGGTGTGGGCTGCCTCCGAAGGGGCGCGGAGGAAGATGTGGTCCAGGGCACTGGCGAAACCTTGCGGGCTCACCCACGTGGGGGCCTCCGCAAGGGGGCGTAGACGGCGCATCCCAAGGCGCGTGAGCGTGGGGAGGACGAGGTCACAGAGGGAGGCAGGGGAGACAGGGAGGTGCGAGACCCAGCGGCAGTTGGCGTTCAGGTCCCCTGTCAGGACAACCACTCTAGCCGGGGTGAGGAGGAGGTACGGGTACACCCAATCCAGGACTTCTTGGAGTGTGTCGAGGTTCCCGTCGGCGGGGAGATACACGTTGGCGTGGCAGTGGGTCACGCCAGCCATGGTGAAGTGCGTGACGAGGGCTCGTCCCGACGGGTGGGCGCTGTGGCCGGTCACGACCAGGTCCGGGGTCCTGTAGAGGAGGGTGGCACATCCCCCAGCTATTCTTGCAGGTGCCTGGATGGTGTGGTACAGGGGGTGCACCCGCTGGACGATCTGGGGCCCCGCTTCTTGAACATGCAGGGTTAGCGGGTACCGGCACTCGCGCACCAGGACGTCCAGGGCGCGGAGCTTGGGTCGCAGGGACATCTGCACGTTGAGGGTCATCACGTCTGGGCGGGGCGACACGTGGCCGGTGGGGGGGGGGCCAGGGCAGGAGCTGGCGGCGGTGGAGTGCTGGGTTAGCTTGCGGTCCACGGCTGCGGGGAGGGCGCAAGGTAGGCCTCGCACCCACTTGCGGAGGTGCCGGTGGTGGTACGTGGCCGCCATCGCCAAGACACTGGCCCGGGTGAGGCCTGTGGCTGTGATGGAGACGCGGCTGTGTAGGGATTGTGGGAGGACCACGTGGTGATGCTCGGGCAAGATGAAGGAGGTGGGTGGCAGGCCCTTGCGGCAGAGCTGCAACTGATGGGAGCCCGTCACCTGCACACAGTGCACGGCGCCCACTAACGACAGAACGTTACGGGGCCAGGGGTCCGCCCCGCTGCACGCCCGGTAGTAGTGCACCCCCACCGGCAGGTGCAGGCACATTTCGAGGGCATAGGGGGGCGTGATGAACTGGGCAGTGTCCGAGGCCGGTACCGGTACCAGGCCCCACTCTCTGGGGGGGGGGCTGGGAGTGTATGCGCCCAGGTGCAGGTCCCGGACATGGGGGACGCCGTCGAGGTGGGAGTGGCGGAGCTGAGACACGGCGGCAGGGATGTCCTCGTTGCGCCCCGCCATGTCCCGGGTTACCGGTCCCGCGGACGCCGACCGAAGTACGGCTGGTAGCGGTGGGGGTCGGCTGGGGGGCTCCAGGGCGGGGGAGCGTAGGGGTTGTGGGCCATGGCCACTCGGGGGTCGTGGGGGTCCCCCGAGTACGGGTAGGGCAGGAGGGGGGCTGCTGCATGGTGGTCGTGGCGGCTGGAGAGCGCTTGTGGCTCATCGCGGTACGCGCTGCGACGCCTCGGCGGCGGGCTGTCGCGGCGATGGCCTGGGCTGCGGCGGCGGGACGGGGACCGGTCCGAGCGGCGGGGGCTGTACCTGCGCTGATATTTGGAGTCTGGTTCTCCGTCCGATCCCGACGTTGCCGTAAGGTCCACCTGATCGTCAGGGTCCCGTGGACGGCGCTGCTTCCCGCGGCTTCCCCGATGAGTCTTCCGGGGCGGACGGTCTCGGTCTCGGTCAGGGTCAGGCACCCAGGGCGTAAACGGCTGTTTCTTCGATTCGGCCCACGTCACTCGCCAGCCACGAGCCGTGTGTTGCCTCGTCAGTCGCATGCCGCGCTCGTACTCTGCTGGTCGGATTCCGACGATTGTGAACTTGGATGTATGGTTCAATTGTTCTTCAGTAATAGAGGAAAGGCCTGCACCAAATTTATCCCGAAGGATACCACCGAGGAGTCCTGCATCAACTTCACCGGACGGCGGATCGTCGACTTCTTGCCAGCCGACCAACAGGGCTTTCGAGTAGACTTGCGGATCGATTTTTTGGGGTGTATACCCCTTCTTTTTCGCTGCGCCCTGTGCCTGGTTGGCGGCTGCAGCTTCTGATGGGGAGGTGGCTGGGCTGGCGGAAACCTGCTGGACTGCAGGGGGGTTGGAGAGGAAGGAGCGCAGGACTTCTGCGATGCCGGGCAGGCTGGGCGCGTGGCTGTGGACCCAGGCCCACTGCTCCCGGATCGGCGACTGCGGGAGGGTGTCGACCTTCGCGCCGTACTGGCGGAAGAGCTGGAGGTGGAGCGCATGCGCAACCTCGTCCTCACAGCCCTTGGGGATCCCCGGGATCCACTCCAGCAGGTCGGTCAGGGCGGCATCGGCAGGCGACGGCAGAGACGGCGGCGGCTGGGCGGTCGCGCCCGGTGCCCGAAAGGCAGAGACCGCCCTCGGCTTAGGGATCGGTTCCGGGACTGCGAACGACAGTTCGGGCGCACGCGCAGGGGCCTCCGGGACCGGCACGGCGCCTGGCGCGGCCATAGCCCTACGGAGGACGTCGGCCAACTCCTCGAGGTTGGGTGCCTGGGGCGAGGTGAGAACTGCTGCGGCGAGGATGACCGGCACGAGGACCAGGAACTGCTGAGAGCCGGGGGGGGGCAGCTCGAACGAAGCCGGAACGGTACTGCGCACGGCGTTGGCGAATGCCGGCGGCGTGGACTGGAGGCCGTGGAGTCTGGTGGCGATGGACAGGAGGGGGGGTACCGACCTGATGAAGTTGTTGAGCCTGACGGCTTCGGTCTGCCGCTGTGCCGCGGCGCAACGCTGGGCCTGCTGCTGGGCATTATCCCGTTCGGTGCGCATCGCGTCCAGATCCCGCGTGAGGGACTCCAGGTCGCCCCGTGCCACGGCCAGCTCCCGTCGTTGGGCCTCATACTCGTCATGCAATTGAGCGTAGTCGGTGGAGTAGGCTGTGACATCCAGGTCCGGGACAAAAGGCTCCCCCACCTGGGAGGGGCTGGGGGGGGCCGACCCGACGGCCGGGGCCGGTGACTCCGGAGGCGTGGGGTCCGCGGCAGCCGGTGGTACCTGGGAGGCAGGCTCTGGGAGATTGAAAGAAAGCCTTGTCTGTTCGGGCAACAGTGACGAAGGCGATGGCTCGGACCCTGAGGGGGTGGGCTTGCCCTGGGTCTTGTACAGGGCTGACGCGGGGGTGAACGCCGCCGTGGCGAACAGGGTGCCGGCGGGGCTGGGCGCCGCTTGCCCTTTGGTGAGGTAAGGTGCGTGGCTGGGCGGCGTGAGCGGGGGCGGGTTGGCGGTGTCGGCGATGCCGGCCTGCAGCAGGGCGAAAGTGGGGGCTGTGGCCCAGGAGTGCTCGCCAGCCTGCTCGATCTGATGCAGCAGCTCCACGCTGCGGATCGGCAAGATCGAGCACTCGAGCAGCGGCCGCAGCTGCTCGGGGGTCCACATGCCCTTGTTGGCGAGGGCGGGGGGTGTGGGAACGGGGGCTGGCGTGTACTGTCCTGTGAGGCAGACGGAGGAGGCCCACGCTAGGAGCCCGAACTTCAGCGGGACGAGGTCTGCTGTCGGGATGTGGGCTGCCTGCAGGACCGCATGCACGTCGTTGGGTAGCGCCCAAAAGGCCGCAACTACGTCTCGGGTGCGGAGGCGGTCCCAGGACGGTCTGAGGTGGGGGGCAAGGAACTGGCTGATGGGCTTGTGGATCTTGTGGGAGACCTTCTGGCTTTGGATGTCCGGAGGGCCGGCAGTGTCGACGGGTGGTGGCTGTTCGCGGGCTGTGTACAGGCCCTTGAAGACTTGGCTGCGGAGGCGTGACGCCGAAATTGGGGCATGGCTTGGGCTCCACCGTGTGACGAGAGCCGCTGTGAGGGCCTCAGGGTCCTTGGAGATATACTCCAGCAGTGGGCCCCCTTGTACCAGCGACAGGGGGACGTGTTCGATGACCTTCGTGTCAGACGGGCCTGCGGCGACCGTTACGGTGGCTGTGAGCAGGAGCCCCCGCGGCGTCCACACCCCCGTCACCGCTGTAATAGCCTGGATGTCGCCGGTGGCAGCCGTCCATCGCAGGGCATCACACAAGTCAGCCAGGGCGGGGTCGGTGGCCTGGATAGCCGTATCTGCCGCTTCCAGTGCGTCATCCTTCAGCATGTCCAGTTCTCGCAGCAGACGATCAGCATCGTCGGACTGGGCGATGTCCATCAGAAACATGGGGAACGGCCCCTGACGAATGGCGCCGCCTCGACCGGTGTCGGGGGCGGGAGAGGGGGTGTCCTGGGACGGTGTTGAGCGGTCTGACATGGTAGCTGTGGCGAGAAAAGAGCGGGTGGCCTGTGGCCGCAATATATTGGGGGGGGGGAGCAGATCGAGGTGTCGGCAAACGGAGGTGCACTGACATCATAGGCAGCCCCAGTCGGATGGGGCGCGCAGGAGTGAAACAAGGGGTACCACGAGCGTGGCCATAGTGTGACAAAACAAAGAGCATGGCGCGATGGCGCGGAGTAACATGGGGCCGCCTGGCGGACCGGGTCGGTGAGCGGCGGTCCCAGGACACACAGGACGGGGGTGCGAGGGGAGCACCGCGCTGGCGCGTGGTGCTGCAACCCTAGTGGCGCACGGGAGCGAGGGGCCCCACGTTGGGACGACGAATCGGACGACTGATGATACCCCTGCACAAGGCGTCACGCTTGAGCGGCGGATACGTCGAATGCAGTCCCCGTCGCGGCTCCCCGCGTAGCGGCCTGGAAGATTGCCACGGCGAGGTCGACGTCTTGCCAGAGACGAACGTATAACGACGTGCCCACTGTGAGCAGGAAACGGCTTGCAAGGGGGAGGGACGCACTTGAGGTGCGGCACTCAGCCCTTGGAGACACGGGACGAAGAGGGAGAGAGAGAGTGCACCATACGGGTGGAGTTGAGCGGAGAGGGGGCCACGATGGCAGAGCTGAGTCACGTGGTGGCACGACTATCACGACGATTCACGACTGGTTTCGAGCGTGGCAGTGCGTGTAGGCAATCCGTCCTACAGCTACCATCCTGAGGGTTTTTAGACTGGTGCCAGGTCACCAGAACTGAGGGGTGCAACTGAGGGGTGCAACTGAGGGGTGCAACTGAGGGGTGCAACTGGGGGCTGCAACTGAGGGGTGCAACTGAGGGGTGCAACTGAGGGGTGCAACTGAGGGGTGCAACTGACGCGTTCAACTGGGGGGTGCAACTGAGGGGTGCAACTGAGGGGTGCAACTGAGGGGTGCAGCTGAGGGGTGCAACTGGGGGCTGCAACTGAGGGGTGCAACTGAGGGATGCAACTGAGGGGTGCAACTGAGGGGTGCAACTGAGGGGTAACTCTGGGGGGTGCAACTGGGGGGTGCAACTGAAGGGTGCAACTGAGGGGTGCAACTGAGGGGTGCAACCGAGGGCTGCAACTGAGGGGTGGAACTGGGGGGTGCAACTGGGGGGTGCAAATGAGGGGTGCAACTGAGGGGTGCAACTGAGGGGTGCAACTGAGGGGTGCAACTGAGGGGTGCAACTGGGGGGTGCAACTGAGGGGTGCAACTGAGGGGTGCAACTGAGGGGTGCAACTGAGGGGCACAACTGGGGGGTGCAACTGAGGGGTGCAACTGAGGGGTGCAACTGGGGGGTGCAACTGAGGGGTGCAACTGAGGGGTGCAACTGAGGAGTGCAACTGAGGGGTGCAACTGAGGGGTGCAACTGAGGGGTGCAACTCAGGGGTGCAACTGAGGGGTGCAACTGAGGGGTGCAACTGGGTGCAACTGAATGGTGCAACTGGGGGGTGCAATTGAGGGGTGCAACTGAGGGATGCAACTGGGGGGTGCAACTGAGGGGTGCAACTGAGGGGTGCCACTGAGGGGTGCAACTGAGGGGTGGAACAGGGGGGAGCAACTGAGGGGTGCAACTGGGGGGTGCAACTGAGGGGTGCAACTGAGGGGTGGAACTTGGGGGGGCACCTGAGGGGTGCAACTGGGGGGTGCAACTGAGGGGTGCAACTGAGGGGTGCAACTGAGGGGTGCAACTGAGGGGTGCAACTGAGGGGTGCAACTGAGGGGTGCAACTGAGGGGTGCAACTGAGGGGTGCAACTGAGGGGTGCAACTGGGGGGTGCAACTGAGGGGTGCAACTGAGGGGTGCAACTGAGGGGTGCAACTGAGGGGTGCAACTGAGGGCTGCAACTGAGGGGTGGGACTGGGGGGTGCAACTGAGGGGTGCAACTGGGGGGTGCAACTGAGGGGTGCAACTGAGGGGTGCAACTGGGGGCTGCAACTGAGGGGTGCAACTGAGGGGTGCAACTGAGGGGTGCAACTGAGGGGTGCAACTGAGGGGCACAACTGAGGGGTGCAACTGAGGGGTGCAACTGAGGGGTGCAACTGGGGGGTGCAACTGGGGGGTGCAACTTGGGGGTGCAACTGAGGGGTGCAACTGAGGGGTGTAACTGAGGGGTGCAACTGAGGAGTGCAACTGAGGGGTGCAACTGGGGGGTGCAACTGAGGGGTGCAACTGAGGGGTGCAACTGAGGGGTGCAACTGAGGGGTGCAACTGAGGGGTGCAACTGAGGGGTGCAACTGGGGGGTGCAACTGAGGGGTGCAACTGAGGGGTGCAACTGAGGGGTGCAACTGGGGGCTGCAACTGAGGGGTGCAACTGAGGGGTGCAACTGAGGGGTGCAACTGAGGGGTGCAACTGAGGGGCACAACTGAGGGGTGCAACTGAGGGGTGCAACTGAGGGGTGCAACTGGGGGGTGCAACTGGGGGGTGCAACTTGGGGGTGCAACTGAGGGGTGCAACTGAGGGGTGTAACTGAGGGGTGCAACTGAGGAGTGCAACTGAGGGGTGCAACTGGGGGGTGCAACTGAGGGGTGCAACTGAGGGGTGCAACTGAGGGGTGCAACTGAGGGGTGCAACTGAGGGGTGCAACTGAGGGGTGCAACTGAGGGGTGCAACTGAGGGGTGCAACTGAGGGGTGCAACTGAGGGCTGCAACTTATGGGTGGAACTGGGGGGTGCAACTGAGGGGTGCAACTGGGGGCTGCAACTGAGGGGTGCAACTGAGGGGTGGAACTGAGGGGTGGAACTAGGGGGTGCAACTGAGGGGTGCAACTGAGGGGTGCAACTGAGGGGTGCAACTGAGGGGTGCAACTGGGGGGTGCAACTGGGGGGTGCATTTGAGGGGTGAACTGAGGGGTGCAACTGAGGGGTGCAACTGTGGGGTGCAACTGGGGGGTGCAACTGGGGGGTGCAACTGAGGGGTGCAACTGAGGGGTGCAACTGAGGGGTGCAACTGAGGGGTGCAACTGAGGGGTGCAACTGGGGGGTGCAACTGGGGGGTGTAACTGAAGGGGTGCAACTGAGGGGTGCAACTGAGGGGTGCAACTGAGGGGTGCAACTGAGGGGTGCAACTGGGGGGTGCAACTGAGGGATGCAACTGAGGGGTGCAACTGAGGGGTGCAACTGAGGGGTGCAACTGAGGCGTTCAACTGGGGGGTCCAACTGAGGGGTGCAACTGAGGGGTGCAACTGAGGGGTGCAGCTGACGGGTGCAACTGGGGGCTGCAACTGAGGGGTGCAACTGAGGGGTGCAACTGAGGGGTGCAACTGAGGGGTGCAACTGAGGGGTAACTCTGGCGGGTGCAACTGGGGGGTGCAACTGAAGGGTGCAACTGAGGGGTGCAACTTGGGGGTGCAACTGAGGGGTGCAACTGAGGGGTGCAACTGGGGGGTGCATCTGAGGGGTGCAACTGGGGGCTGCAACTGAGAGGTGCAACTGAGGGGTGCAACTGAGGGCTGGACCTGGGTGGTACAACTGAGGGGTGCAACTGAGGGGTGCAACTGAGGGGTGCAACTGAGGGGTGCAACTGGGGGGTGCAACTGGGGGGTGCAACTGGGGGGTGCAACTGAGGGGTGCAACTGAGGGGTGTAACTGAGGGGTGCAACTGAGGAGTGCAACTGAGGGGTGCAACTGGGGGGTGCAACTGAGGGGTGCAACTGAGGGGTGCAACTGAGGGGTGCAACTGAGGGCTGCAACTGATGGGTGGAACTGAGGGGTGCAACTGAGGGGTGCAACTGAGGGGTGCAACTGAGGGGTGCAACTGGGGGGTGCAACTGGGGGATGCAACTGGGGGGTGCAACTGAGGGGTGCAACTGCGGGGTGCAACTGGGGGGTGCAACTGAAGGGGTGCAACTGAGGGGTACAACTGAGGGGTGCAACTGAGGGGTGCAACTGAGGGGTGCAACTGAGGGCTGCAACTGAGGGGTGGAACTGGGGGGTGCAACTGAGGGGTGCAACTGGGGTATGCAACTGAGGGGTGCAACTGAGGGGTGCAACTGAGGGGTGGAATTGGGGGGTGCAACTGAGGGGTGCAACTGAGGGGTGCAACTGAGGGGTGGAACTGAGGGGTGCAACTGAGGGGTGCAACTGAGGGGTGCAACTGAGGGGTGCAACTGCGGGGTGCAACTGGGGGGTGCAACTGAAGGGGTGCAACTGAGGGGTGCAACTGAGGGGTGCAACTGCGGGGTGCAACTTGGGGGTGCAACTGAAGGGGTGCAACTGAGGGGTGCAACTGAGGGGTGCAACTGAGGGGTGCAACTGAGGGGTGCAACTGAGGGCTGCAACTGAGGGGTGCAACTGAGGCGTTCAACTGGGGGGTCCAACTGAGGGGTGCAACTGAGGGGTGCAACTGAGGGGTGCAACTGAGGGGTGCAACTGGGGGCTGCAACTGAGGGGTGCAACTGAGGGGTGCAACTGAGGGGTGCAACTGAGGGGTGCAACTGAGGGGTAACTGTGGGGGGTGCAACTGGTGGCTGCAACTGAAGGGTGTAACTGAGAGGTGCAACTGAGGGGTGCAACTGAGGGGTGCAACTGAGCGGTGCAACTGAGGGGTGCAACTGAGGGGTGCAACCCAGGGCTGCAACTGAGGGCTGGAACTGGCGGGTGGAACTGGGGGGTGCAACTGGGGGGTGCAACTGAGGGGTGCAACTGAGGGGTGCAACTGAGGGGTGCAACTGAGGGGTGCAACTGAGGGGTGCAACTGAGGGGTGCAACTGAGGGGCACAACTGGGGGGTGCAACTGAGGGGTGCAACTGAGGGGTGCAACTGGGGGGTGCAACTGAGGGGTGCAACTGAGGGGTGCAACTGAGGAGTGCAACTGAGGGGTGCAACTGAGGGGTGCAACTGAGGGGTGCAACTGAGGGGTGCAACTGAGGGGTGCAACTGAGGGCCGCAACTGGGTGCAACTGACGGGTGCAACTGGGGGGTGCAATTGAGGTCTGCAACTGAGGGATGCAAGTGGGGGGTGCAACTGAGGGGTGCAACTGAGGGGTGCCACTGAGGGGTGCAACTGAGGGGTGCAACAGGGGGGTGCAACTGAGGGGTGCAACTGGGGGGTGCAACTGAGGGGTGCAACTGAGGGGTGCAACTGAGGGGTGCAACTGATGGGTGCAACTGAAGGGTGCAACTGAGAAGTGCAACTGGGGGGTGCAACTGAGGGGTGCAACTGAGGGGTGCAACTGAGGGGTGCAACTGAGGGGTGCAACTGAGGGGTGCAACTGAGGGGTGCAACTGAGGGGTGCAACTGAGGGGCACAACTGAGGGGTGCAATTGAGGGGTGCAACTGAGGGGTGCAACTGAGGGGTGCGACTGAGGGCTGCAACTGAGGGGTGCAACTGGGGGGTGCAACTGTGGGGTGCAACTGAGGGGTGCAACTGGGGGGTGCAACTGAGGGGTGCAACTGAGGGGTGCAACTGGGGGGTGCAACTGAGGGGTGCAACTGAGGGGTGCAACTGGGGGGTGCAACTGAGGGGTGCAACTGAGGGGTGCAACTGGGGGGTGCAACTGAGGGGTGCAACTGAGGGGTGCAACTGGGCGGTGCAACTGAGGGGTGCAACTGAGGGGTGCAACTGAGGGGTGCAACTGAGGGGTGCAACTGAGGGGTGCAACTGAGGGGTGCAACTGACGGGTGCAACTGAGGGGTGCAACTGAGGGGTGCAACTGAGGGGTGCAACTGGGGAGTGCAACTGAGAGGTGCAACTGAGGGGTGCAACTGAGGGGTGGAACTGAGGGGTGCAACTGAGGTGTGCAACTGAGGGGTGCAACTGAGGGGTGCAACTGAGGAGTGCAACTGAGGGGTGCAACTGAGGGGTGCAACTGAGGGGTGCAACTGAGGGGTGCAACTGAGGGGTGCAACTGAGGGCCGCAACTGGGTGCAACTGACGGGTGCAACTGGGGGGTGCAATTGAGGTCTGCAACTGAGGGATGCAAGTGGGGGGTGCAACTGAGGGGTGCAACTGAGGGGTGCCACTGAGGGGTGCAACTGAGGGGTGCAACAGGGGGGTGCAACTGAGGGGTGCAACTGGGGGGTGCAACTGAGGGGTGCAACTGAGGGGTGCAACTGAGGGGTGCAACTGATGGGTGCAACTGAAGGGTGCAACTGAGAAGTGCAACTGGGGGGTGCAACTGAGGGGTGCAACTGAGGGGTGCAACTGAGGGGTGCAACTGAGGGGTGCAACTGAGGGGTGCAACTGAGGGGTGCAACTGAGGGGTGCAACTGAGGGGCACAACTGAGGGGTGCAATTGAGGGGTGCAACTGAGGGGTGCAACTGAGGGGTGCGACTGAGGGCTGCAACTGAGGGGTGCAACTGGGGGGTGCAACTGTGGGGTGCAACTGAGGGGTGCAACTGGGGGGTGCAACTGAGGGGTGCAACTGAGGGGTGCAACTGGGGGGTGCAACTGAGGGGTGCAACTGAGGGGTGCAACTGGGGGGTGCAACTGAGGGGTGCAACTGAGGGGTGCAACTGGGGGGTGCAACTGAGGGGTGCAGCTGAGGGGTGCAACTGGGCGGTGCAACTGAGGGGTGCAACTGAGGGGTGCAACTGAGGGGTGCAACTGAGGGGTGCAACTGAGGGGTGCAACTGAGGGGTGCAACTGACGGGTGCAACTGAGGGGTGCAACTGAGGGGTGCAACTGAGGGGTGCAACTGGGGAGTGCAACTGAGAGGTGCAACTGAGGGGTGCAACTGAGGGGTGGAACTGAGGGGTGCAACTGAGGGGTGCAACTGAGGGGTGCAACTGAGGGGTGCAACTGAGGTGTGCAACTGAGGAGTGCAACTGAGGGGTGCAACTGAGGGGTGCAACTGAGGGGTGCAACTGAGGGGTGCAACTGAGGTGTGCAACTGAGGGGTGCAACTGAGGGGTGCAACTGAGGGGTGCACCTGAGGGGTGCAACTGAGGAGGAGGAGGAGGAGGAGGAGCGCCTGCCGCGGTCCCACGTACGGTGAGCCTTGGCGTCGTCCCCCGGGGGCCCCACGCAGGCACAGCCGAGGGAGTCCTCCGTCTTACCTCCGCTAGAGTAAGACGCATCTCGTCGCACACCTGAGAACGCCCCTCCCAGCAGGCCGTCTGGGTCAAAGCGCCGGTGTACGACAACGCTACGGTCCGATCTGCTCTCCGGTCCCGGCCACCGACCGCTCCGACCTGTCGTGGGTCCACCCGAGGTAGCGTCCCACGATCAACGGGCACGGAAGGTGTGGGTCTCCCGGGGCATCACCCCCGACTTGCAAACGTCGCCGGGCTAAATAGAACGCGGCCCAGCACGACTATGCGCACTGCCGGCGGGCTGAGTACCGCCGGCGTCGCGAGTACGGCCACGCTACACGATCACGCGCACCGCCGGTGGCCTGGGTACCCCCGGGTTCTGTGAGTGCGGGACGTGCGTCACAGCCATAGCACCACGGTGGTGCACCGCTGTGGAGGTCACCGACGACGCCCTGCCGCAAAGGCCGAGCCCAAACGACGAGCCCTACGATACGTGCACCGAGACGGTACGTGACCGAGAAAGTGGCACCACGATGGTGCCCGAGCGAGACGGCGACGTTCGCCGATGGCACGTGAGGCGGTGAGTACCGCCGATGACTCGTCACCTCTGCACGGGGTGTCACGGAGGGTGGCGGAGCGCCAAGTGCAGACCCCGCCATGGTGCCTCGAGTATTGGCCTGGAGGACACACCATGGCCAGGCTGGCGCACGAAGAACGTTTGGGCAGCGCCACGGTGGCGCTCTGCCCTGAAGGTTGCGCCACGACGGCGCACGTGTACGTTGACTGCACCATGGTGGTGCCACGTCACTGAACTGGCGCCACGTCGGCTCAGGGCTGTCTGGGCAGCGCCGCGGTGACGTTCTGCCCTGAGGATTGCGCCACGATGGCGCACGTGTACATTGGCGGCACCACGATGGCGCTCGGCCACTGAACTGGCTGTCCGGGCAGTGCCACGACGGCGCCGTGCCCCGAACACTGCGCCACGGCAGCACACGTGCACGTTGGCAGCACCCCGGTGGTGTGCTGCCACTGAAGTGGCGCCACATTGGCGCTGGATTGTTTGGGCGGCGCCGTGGCGGCGCTCTGCCGAGAAGGCCGCGCCACGACGGCGCTCTGCCCTGAAGGCCGCGCCACGACGGCGCACGGGTACGTTCGCGGCACCACGATAGTGCCCTGGCACTGAGCCCGCGCCATGTCGGCGGAGAGCTGTCGGGGCAGGTGCCACGTTGGCGTCCGGCGGTCGGGGGGAGGCCACGTATGTGCATCTGTCCCCCACAGGACTGCATGTCTGGCCCAGGGAGGGGTCCTGGGCGGTTGGCGGGCGGGATGGGCCCGGCCTGACACAGGGAAGACGCACCAGAAATCGAGACGTATCACGACTGGCTTCGAGCGTGGCAGTGCGTGTGGGCAATCCGTCCCACAGCTACCATCCTGAGGGTTTTTAGACTGGTGCCAGGTCACCAGAACTGAGGGGTGCAACTGAGGGGTGCAACTGGGGAGTGCAACTGAGAGGTGCAACTGAGGGGTGCAACTGAGGGGCACAACTGGGGGGTGCAACTGAAGGGTGCAACTGAGGGGTGCAATTGAGGGGTGCAACTGGGGGGTGCAACTGAGGGGTGCAACTGAGGAGTGCAACTGAGGGGTGCAACTGAGGGGTGCAACTGAGGGGTGCAACTGAGGTGTGCAACTGAGGGGTGCAACTGAGGGGTGCAACTGGGTGCAGCTGAGGGGTGCAACTGGGGGGAGCAATTGGAGGGTGGAACTGAGGGATGCTACTGGGGGGTGCAACTGAGGGGTGCAACTGAGGGGTGCCACTGAGGGGTGCAACTGAGGGGTCGAACAGGGGGGAGCAACTGAGGGGTGCAAATGAGGGGTGCAATTGAGGGGTGCAACTGAGGGGTGGAACTTGGGGGTGCAACTGAGGGGTGCAACTGGGGGGTGCAACTGAGGGGTGCAACTGAGGGGTGTAACTGAGGGGTGCAACTGAGGGGTGCAACTGAGGGGTGCAACTGAGGGGTGCAACTGAGGGGTGCAACTGAGGGGTGCAACTGAGGGGTGCAACTGAGGGGTGGAACTGAGGGGTGCAACTGAAGGGTGGAACTGAGGGGTGCAACTGAGGGGTGCAACTGAGGGGTGCAACTGAGGGCTGCAACTGAGGGGTGCAACTGAGGGGTGCAACTGAGGGGTGCAACTGGGGGGTGCAACTGAGAGGTGCAACTGAGGGGTGCAACTGAGGGGTGGAACTGGGGGGTGCAACTGAGGGGTGCAACTGGGGGGTGCAGCTGAGGGGTGCAACTGAGGGGTGCAACTCAGGGGTGCAACTGAGGGGTGCAACTGGGATGTGCAACTGAGGGGTGCAACTGAGGGGTGCAACTGGGGGTTGCAACTGAGGGGTGCAACTGAGGGGTGCAACTGAGGGGTGCAACTGAGGGGTGCAACTGAGGGGTGCAACTGAGGGGTGCAACTGAGTGGTGCAACTGAGGGGTGGAACTGGGGGGTGCAACTGAGGGGTGCAACTGGGGGGTGCAACTGAGGGGTGCAACTGAGGGGTGCAACTCAGGGGTGCAACTGAGGGGTGCAACTGGGATGTGCAACTGAGGGGTGCAACTGAGGGGTGTAACTAAGGGGTGCAACTGAGGGGTGCAACTGAGGGGTGCAACTGGGGGGTGGAACTGGGGGCTGCAACTGAGAGGTGCAACTGAGGCGTGCAACTGAGGGGTGCAACTGAGGGGTGCAACTGAGGGGTGCAACTGGGGGGTGCAACTGGGGGGTGCAAAGGGGGGGTGCAACTGAGGGGTGCAACTGAGGGGTGCAACTGATGGGTGCAACTGGGGGGTGCAAAGGGGGGGTGCAACTGAGGAGTGCAACTGAGGGGTGCAACTGGGGGGTGCAACTGGGGGGTGCAACTGGGGGGTGCAACTGGAGGTGTGCAACTGAGGGGTGCAGCTGGGGGGTGCAACCGAGGGGTGCAACTGAGGGGTCCAACTGAGGGGTGCAACTGAGGGGTGCAACTGAGGGATGGAACTGGGGGGTGCAACTGACGGACCAACTGGGGGGTGCAACTTGGGGGTGCAAATGAGGGGTGCAACTGGGGGGTGCAATTAAGGGGTGCAACTGAGGGGTGCAACTGAGGGGTGCAACTGAAGGGTGCAACTGGGGGCTGCAACTGAGGGGTGCAACTGAGGAGGAGGAGGAGGAGGAGGAGCGCCTGCCGCGGTCCCACGTACGGTGAGCCTTGGCGTCGTCCCTCGGGGGCCAAACGCAGGCTCTGCCGAGGGAGTCCTCCGTCTTACCTCCGCTAGAGCAAGACGAATCTCGTCGCACACCTGAAAACGCCCCTCCCAGCAGGCCGTCTGGGTCTAAGCGCCGGTGTACGACCACGCTACGGTCCGATCTGCTCTCCGGTCCCGGCCACCGACCGCTCCGAACTGTCCTGGATAACACCCGAGGAGATGTCCCAGGATCAACGGGCACGGAAGGTGTGGGTCTCCCGGGGCATCACCCCCGACTTGAAAACGTCGCCGGGCTAAATAGAACGCGGCCCAGCACGACTATGCGCACTGCCGGCGGGCTGAGTACCGCCGGCGGCGCGAGTACGGTCACGTTGCACGATCACGCGCACCGCCGGGGGCCTGGGTACCCCCGGGTTCTGTGAGTGCGGGACGTGCGTCACAGCCATAGCACCACGGTGGTGCACCGCCGTGGAGGTCCCTGACGACGCCCGGCCGCAAAGGCCGAGCCCAAACGACGAGCCCCACGATACGTGCACTGAGACGGCACGTGACCGAGAAAATGGCACCACGATGGTGCCCGAGCGAGACGGCGACGTTCGCCGATGGCACGTGAGGCGGTGAGTACCGCCGATGACACGTCACCTCTGCACGGGGTGTCACGGGGGTTGGCGGAGCGCCAGGTGCAGACCTCGCCATGGTGCCTCGTGTATCGGCCTGGAGGATACACCATGGCCAGGCTGGCGCACGAAGACCGTCTGGGCAGCACCACGGTGGCGCTCTGCCCTGAAGATTGCGCCACGACGGCGCATGTGGACGTCGATTGCACCACGGTGGTGCCATGTCACTGAACTGGCGCCACGTCGGCACAGAGCTGTCTGGGCAGCGCCGCGGTGGCGCTCTGCCCTGAGAATTGCGCCACGACGGCGCACGTGTTCGTTGGCGGCACCACGATGGCGCTCTGCCGCTGAACCGGCGCCACGGAGGCATAGGGCGGCACCACGATGGTGCCCCGCCATTGAGCCCGCGCCATGTCGGCGCAGAGCTGTCGGGGCGCGGGCCACGGTGGCGCACTGCCCTGAAGGTTGCGCAGCAACGGCATACCTGTACGTTGGCTGCACCACGGCAGCGCTCTGCCACTGAGTAGGCGCCATGGTGGCGCTATGCCATGAGGGCGGCGCCACGACGGCGCATTTGTGCGCAGGCCGTACCACGGAGGCGCTCTGCTGCTGAGCTGGCGCCATTCCCGTCAACATGGCCCTAGAGGAGGCACAGCAATGGCATACCTGTGCGTCAGCCGCGCCACGATGGCGCACGTGCACGCTGGCGGCACCACGATGGCGCTTCGCCACTGGACTGGCGTCACGGCTGGGCAGTGCCACGACGGCGCTCTGCCCCGAAGATCGTGCCACGGCGGCGCACGTATTCGTCGACGGCACCACGGTGGTACCCTGCCAGTGAGCCGGCGCGTGAAGGGGGAGCGTGGGTGGGCCTGGGCGGCTGGGGGGCCCTCGGCGGGTGGCAGGGGTGGGCCCTGGGCTGACGCGGGTGAGTAAGCGAGTGAGTGAGTGAGTGAGTGAGTGAGTGAGTGAGTGAGTAAATACGTGGCCGTTGCCTGGCTGTGCTTGTGGGCAATCCGTCCCACAGCTACCATCCTGGGGGTTTTTATCCTGGTGCCAGGCCACCAGATATCGAGCAGGTGCACTGTGTGTGGCAGTGGTGCATCTGCCCCTCAAAGGCTGCACCTCTGGCCCAGGGAGGAGTCCTGGACGGGTGGCGGGCGGGGTGGGCCCGGCCTGACGAGGAACTGAGGGGTGCAACTGAGGGGTGCAACTGAGGGGTGGAACTGGGCGGCGCAACTGAGGGGTGCAACTGGGGGGTGCAACTGAGGGGTGCAACTGAGGGGTGCAACTGAGGGGTGCAACTGGGGGGTGCAACTGAGGGATGCAACTGAGGGGTGCAACTGGGGGGTGCAACTGGGGGGTGCAACTGAGGGGTGCAACTGAGGGGTGCAACTGAGGGGTGCAACTGAGGGGTGCAACTGAGGGGTGCAACTGACGGGTGCAACTGGGGGCTGCAACTGGGGGGGTGCAACCTGGGGGGTGCAACTGGGGGGTGCAACTGAGGGGTGCAACTGAGGGGTGCAACTGAGGGGTGCAACTGAGGGGTGCAACTGAGGGGTGCAACTGAGGGGTGCAACTGAGGGGTGCAACTGGGGGGTGCAACTGAGGGGTGCAACTGACAAGAGCAACTGAGGGGTGCAACTCAGGGGTGCAACTGAGCGCTGCAACTGAGGGGTGGAACTGGGGGGTGCAACTGAGGGCTGCAACTGGGGGGTGCAACTGAGGGGTGCAACTGAGGGATGCAACTGAGGGGTGCAGCTGAGGGGTGCAACTGAGGGGTGCAACTGAGGGGTGCAACTGAGGGGTGCAACTGGGGGGTGCAACGGAGGGATGCAACTGAGGGGTGCAACTGAGGGGTGCAACTCAGGGGTGCAACTGAGCGCTGCAACTGGGGGGTGGAACTGGGGGGTGCAACTGAGGGCTGCAACTGGGGGGTGCAACTGAGGGGTGCAACTGAGGGGTGCAACTGAGGGGTGCAACTGAGGGGTGCAACTGGGGTGTGCAACTGAGGGGTGCAACTCAGGGGTGCAACTGAGCGCTGCAACTGGGGGGTGGAACTGGGGGGTGCAACTGAGGGCTGCAACTGGGGGGTGCAACTGAGGGGTGCAACTGGGGGGTGCAACTGAGGGGTGCAACTGGGGGGTGCAACAGAGGGGTGCAACTGAGGGGTGCAACTGAGGGGTGCAACTGGGGGCCGCAACTGAGGGGTGCAACTGAGGGGTGCAGCTGAGGGGTGCAACTGAGAGGTGCAACTGAGGGGTGCAACTCAGGGGTGCAACTGAGCGCTGCAACTGGGGGGTGCAACTGAAGGATGCAACTGAGGGGTGGAACTGGGGGGTGCAACTGAAGGGTGCAACTGAGGGGTGCAACTGAGGGGTGCATCTGAGGGGTGCAACTGAGGGCTGCAACTGAGGGGTGCAACTGAGGGGTGCAACTGAGGGGTGCAACTGGGGGGTGCAACTGAGAGGTGCAACTGAGGGGTGCAACTGAGGGGTGGAACTGGGGGGTGCAACTGAGGGGTGCAACTGGGGGGTGCAGCTGAGGGGTGCAACTGAGGGGTGCAACTCAGGGGTGCAACTGAGGGGTGCAACTGGGATGTGCAACTGAGGGCTGCAACTGAGGGGTGCAACTGGGGGTTGCAACTGAGGGGTGCAACTGAGGGGTGCAACTGAGGGGTGCAACTGAGGGGTGCAACTGAGGGGTGCAACTGAGGGGTGCAACTGAGTGGTGCAACTGAGGGGTGGAACTGGGGGGTGCAACTGAGGGGTGCAACTGGGGGGTGCAACTGAGCGGTGCAACTGAGGGGTGCAACTCAGGGGTGCAACTGAGGGGTGCAACTGGGATGTGCAACTGAGGGGTGCAACTGAGGGGTGCAACTGGGGGCTGCAACTGAGGGGTGCAACTGAGGGGTGCAACTGAGGGGTGGAACTGAGGGGTGCAACTGAGGGGTGCAACTGAGGGGTGCAACTGGGGGGTGCAACTGAGGGGTGCAACTGAGAGGTGCAACTGAGGCGTGCAACTGGGGGGTGCAACTGGGGGGTGCAACTGAGGGGTGCAACTGAGGGGTGCAACTGACGGGTGCAACTGAGGGGTGCAACTGGGGGGTGCAACTGGGGGGTGCAAAGGGGGGGTGCAACTGAGGGGTGCAACTGAGGGGTGCAACTGAGGGGTGCAACTGGGGGGTGCAACTGGGGGGTGCAAAGGGGGGGTGCAACTGAGGAGTGCAACTGAGGGGTGCAACTGGGGGGTGCAACTGGGGGGTGCAACTGGAGGGGTGCAACTGGGGGGTGCAACTGAGGGGTGCAACTGAGGGGTGTAACTGAGGGGTGCAACTGAGGAGTGCAACTGAGGGGTGCAACTGGGGGGTGCAACTGGGGGGTGCAACTGAGGGGTGCAACTGAGGGGTGCAACTGACGGGTGCAACTGAGGGGTGCAACTGGGGGGTGCAACTGGGGGGTGCAAAGGGGGGGTGCAACTGAGGGGTGCAACTGAGGGGTGCAACTGAGGGGTGCAACTGGGGGGTGCAACTGGGGGGTGCAAAGGGGGGGTGCAACTGAGGAGTGCAACTGAGGGGTGCAACTGGGGGGTGCAACTGGGGGGTGCAACTGGAGGGGTGCAACTGAGGGGTGCAGCTGGGGGGTGCAACTGAGGGGTGCAACTGAGGGGTCCAACTGAGGGGTGCAACTGAGGGGTGCAACTGAGGGATGGAACTGGGGGGTGCAACTGACGGACCAACTGGGGGGTGCAACTGGGGGGTGCAACTGAGGGGTGCAACTGGGGGGTGCTACTAAGGGGTGCAACTGGGGGGTGCAACTGAGGGGTGCAACTGAAGGGTGCAACTGGGGGCTGCAACTGAGGGGTGCAACTGAGGGGTGCAACTGAGGGGTGCAACTGAGGGGTGGAACTGGGCGGCGCAACTGAGGGGTGCAACTGGGGGGTGCAACTGAGGGTCGCAACTGAGGGGTGCAACTGAGGGGTGCAACTGGGGGGTGCAACTGAGGGATGCAGCTGAGGGGTGCAACTGGGGGGTGCGACTGACGGGTGCAACTGGGGGCTGCAACTGGGGGGGTGCAACCTGGGGGGTGCAACTGGGGGGTGCAACTGAGGGGTGCAACTGAGGGGTGCAACTGAGGGGTGCAGCTGAGGGGTGCAACTGAGGGATGCAACTGAGGGGTGCAACTGAGGGGTGCAACTGGGGGGTGCAACTGAGGGGTGCAACTGAGGGGAGCAACTGAGGGGTGCAACTCAGGGGTGCAACTGAGCGCTGCAACTGAGGGGTGGAACTGGGGGGTGCAACTGAGGGCTGCAACTGGGGGGTGCAACTGAGGGGTGCAACTGAGGGATGCAACTGAGGGGTGCAGCTGAGGGGTGCAACTGAGTAGTGCAACTGAGGGGTGCAACTAAGGGGTGCAACTGGGGGGTGCAACTGAGGGGTGCAACTGAGGGGTGCAACTGAGGGGTGCAACTCAGGGGTGCAACTGAGCGCTGCAACTGGGGGGTGCAACTGGGGGGTGCAACTGAGGGCTGCAACTGGGGGGTGCAACTGAGGGGTGCAACTGAGGGGTGCAACTGAGGGGTGCCACTGAGGGGTGCAACTGAGGGGTGCAACTGGGGGGTGCAACTGAGGGGTGCAACTGAGGGGTGCAACTGAGGGGTGCAACTGACGGGTGCAACTGGGGGCTGCAACTGAGGGGTGCAACTGAGGGGTGCAACTGAGGGGTGCAACTGAGGGGTGCAACTGGGGGGTGCAACCTGGGGGGTGCAACTGGGGGGTGCAACTGAGGGGTGCAACTGAAGGGTGCAACTGGGGAGTGCAACTGAGGGGTGCGGGTGAGGGGTGCAACTGAGGGGTGCAACTGAGGGGTGCAACTGGGGGGTGCAACTGAGGGGTGCAACTGAGGGGTGCAACTGAGGGGTGCAACTGGGGGCCGCAACTGAGGGGTGCAACTGAGGGGTGCAGCTGAGGGGTGCAACTGAGAGGTGCAACTGAGGGGTGCAACTCAGGGGTGCAACTGAGCGCTGCAACTGGGGGGTGCAACTGAGGGGTGCAACTGAGGGGTGTAACTGAGGGGTGCAACTGAGGGGTGCAGCTGAGGGGTGCAACTGAGGGGTGCAACTGGGGGATGCAACTGGGGGGTGCAACTGAGGGGTGCAACTGAGGGGTGCAACTCAGGGGTGCAACTGAGCGCTGCAACTGGGGGGTGCAACTGAGGGGTGCAACTGAGGGGTGTAACTGAGGGGTGCAACTGAGGGGTGCAGCTGAGGGGTGCAACTGAGGGGTGCAACTGGGGGATGCAACTGGGGGGTGCAACTGAGGGGTGCAACTGAGGGGTGCAACTGAGGGGTGGAACTGAGGGGTGCAACTGGGGGGTGCAACTGAGGGGTGCAACTGAGGGGTGCAACTGTGGGCCGCAACTGAGGGGTGCAACTGAGGGGTGCAACTGGGGGGGTGCAACCTGGGGGCTGCAACTGGGGGGTTCAACTGAGGGGTGCAACTGAGGGGTGCAACTGAGGGGTGCAACTGAGGGGTGCGACTGAGGGCTGCAACTGAGGGGTGGAACTGGGGGGCGCAACTGAGGGGTGCAACTGAGGGGTGTAACTGAGGGGTGCAAGTGAGGGGTGCAACTGGGGGGTGCAACTGGGGGGTGCAACTGGGGGGTGCAACTGAGGGGTGCAACTGAGGGGTGTAACTGAGGGGTGCAATTGAGGAGTGCAACTGAGGGGTGCAACTGGGGGGTGCAACTGGGGGGTGCAACTGAGGGGTGCAACTGAGGGGTGCAACTGACGGGTGGAACTTGGGGGTGCGACTGGGGGGTGCAACTGGGGGGTGCAAAGGGGGGGTGCAACTGAGGGGTGCAACTGAGGGGTGCAACTGAGGGGTGCAACTGGGGGGTGCAACTGGGGGGTGCAAAGGGGGGGTGCAACTGAGGAGTGCAACTGAGGGGTGCAACTGGGGGGTGCAACTGGGGGGTGCAACTGGAGGGGTGCAACTGAGGGGTGCAGCTGGGGGGTGCAACTGAGGGGTGCAACTGAGGGGTCCAACTGAGGGGTCCAACTGAGGGGTGCAACTGAGGGATGGAACTGGGGGGTGCAACTGACGGACCAACTGGGGGGTGCAACTGGGGGGTGCAACTGAGGGGTGCAACTGGGGGGTGCTACTAAGGCGTGCAACTGGGGGGTGCAACTGAGGGGTGCAACTGAAGGGTGCAACTGGGGGCTGCAACTGAGGGGTGCAACTGAGGGGTGCAACTGAGGGGTGCAACTGAGGGGTGGAACTGGGCGGCGCAACTGAGGGGTGCAACTGGGGGGTGCAACTGAGGGTCGCAACTGAGGGGTGCAACTGAGGGGTGCAACTGGGGGGTGCAACTGAGGGATGCAACTGAGGGGTGCAACTGGGGGGTGCGACTGACGGGTGCAACTGGGGGCTGCAACTGGGGGGGTGCAACCTGGGGGGTGCAACTGGGGGGTGCAACTGAGGGGTGCAACTGAGGGGTGCAACTGAGGGGTGCAGCTGAGGGGTGCAACTGAGGGATGCAACTGAGGGTTGCAACTGAGGGGTGCAACTGGGGGGTGCAACTGAGGGGTGCAACTGAGGGGAGCAACTGAGGGGTGCAACTCAGGGGTGCAACTGAGCGCTGCAACTGAGGGGTGGAACTGGGGGGTGCAACTGAGGGCTGCAACTGGGGGGTGCAACTGAGGGGTGCAACTGAGGGATGCAACTGAGGGGTGCAGCTGAGGGGTGCAACTGAGGGGTGCAACTGAGGGGTGCAACTAAGGGGTGCAACTGGGGGGTGCAACTGAGGGGTGCAACTGAGGGGTGCAACTGAGGGGTGCAACTCAGGGGTGCAACTGAGGGGTGCAACTGAGGGGTGCAACTGAGGGGTGCAACTGAGGGGTGCAACTGGGGGGTGCAACCTGGGGGGTGCAACTGGGGGGTGCAACTGAGGGGTGCAACTGAAGGGTGCAACTGGGGAGTGCAACTGAGGGGTGCGGGTGAGGGGTGCAACTGAGGGGTGCAACTGGGGTGTGCAACTGAGGGGTGCAACTGGGGGGTGCAACAGAGGGGTGCAACTGAGGGGTGCAACTGAGGGGTGCAACTGGGGGCCGCAACTGAGGGGTGCAACTGAGGAGTGCAGCTGAGGGGTGCAACTGAGAGGTGCAACTGAGGGGTGCAACTCAGGGGTGCAACTGAGCGCTGCAACTGGGGGGTGCAACTGAGGGGTGCAACTGAGGGGTGTAACTGAGGGGTGCAACTGAGGGGTGCAGCTGAGGGGTGCAACTGAGGGGTGCAACTGGGGGATGCAACTGGGGGGTGCAACTGAGGGGTGCAACTGAGGGGTGCAACTGAGGGGTGGAACTGAGGGGTGCAACTGGGGGGTGCAACTGAGGGGTGCAACTGAGGGGTGCAACTGTGGGCCGCAACTGAGGGGTGCAACTGAGGGGTGCAACTGGGGGGGTGCAACCTGGGGGCTGCAACTGGGGGGTTCAACTGAGGGGTGCAACTGAGGGGTGCAACTGAGGGGTGCAACTGAGGGGTGCGACTGAGGGCTGCAACTGAGGGGTGGAACTGGGGGGCGCAACTGAGGGGTGCAACTGGGGGGTGCAACTGAGGGGTGCAACTGAGGGGTGCAACTGAGGGGTGCAACTGTGGGGTGCAACTGGGGGGTGCAACTGAGGGGTGCAACTGAGGGGTGCAACGGAGGGGTGCAACTGGGGGCTGCAACTGAGGGGTGCAACTGAGGGTTGCAACTGTGGGCCGCAACTGAGGGGTGCAACTGAGGGGTGCAACTGGGGGGTGCAACTGAGGGGTGCAACTGAGGGGTGCAACTGGGGGGTGCAACTGGGGGGTGCAAAGGGGGGGTGCAACTGAGGGGTGCAACTGAGGGGTGCAACTGAGGGGTGCAACTGGGGGGTGCAACTGAGGGGTGCAACTGGGGGGTGCAACTGGGGGGTGCAACTGGAGGGGTGCAACTGAGGGGTGCAGCTGGGGGGTGCAACTGAGGGGTGCAACTGAGGCGTCCAACTGAGGGGTGCAACTGAGGGGTGCAACTGAGGGATGGAACTGGGGGGTGCAACTGACGGACCAACTGGGGGGTGCAACTGAGGGGTGCAACTGGGGGGTGCAACTGGGGGGTGCAACCAAGGGGTGCAACTGAGGGGTGCAACTGAGGGGTGCAACTGAAGGGTGCAACTGGGGGCTGTAACTGAGGGGTGCAACTGAGGGGTGCAACTGAGGGGTGCAACTGAGGGGTGGAACTGCGGGGTGCAACTGAGGGCTGCAACTGGGGGGTGCAACTGAGGGGTGCAACTGAGGGGTGCAACTGAGGGGTGCAGCTGAGGGGTGCAACTGAGAAGTGCAACTGGGGGGTGCAACTGAGGGGTGCAACTGGGGGGTGCAACTGAGGGGTGCAACTGAGGGGTGCAACTGTGGGCCCCAACTGAGGGGTGCAACTGAGGGGTGCAACTGGAGGGGTGCAGCTGAGGGGTGCAACTGAGGGGTGCAACTGGGGGGTGCAACTGAGGGGTGCAACTGAGGGGTGCAACTGAGGGGTGCAACTCAGGGGTGCAACTGAGCGCTGCAACTGAGGGGTGGGACTGGGGGGTGCAACTGAGGGCTGCAACTGGGGGGTGCAACTGAGGGGTGCAACTGAGGGGTGCAACTGAGGGGTGCAACTGAGGGGTGCAACTGAGGGGTGCAACTGGGGGGTGCAACTGAGGGGTGCAACTGAGGGGTGCAACTGAGGGGTGCAACTGACGGGTGCAACTGGGGGCTGCAACTGAGGGGTGCAACTGAGGGGTGCAACTGAGGGGTGCAACTGAGGGGTGCAACTGGGGGGTGCAACCTGGGGGATGCAACTGGGGGGTGCAACTGAGGGGTGCAACTGAAGGGTGCAACTGGGCAGTGCAACTGAGGGGCGCAACTGAGGGGTGCAACTGAGGGGTGCAACTGGGGTGTGCAACTGAGGGGTGCAACTGGGGCGTGCAACTGAGGGGTGCAACTGAGGGGTGCAACTGAGGGGTGCAACTGGGGGCCGCAACTGAGGGGTGCAACTGAGGGGTGCGGCTGAGGGGTGCAACTGAGAGGTGCAACTGAGGGGTGCAACTCAGGGGTGCAACTGAGCGCTGCAACTGGGGGGTGCAACTGAGGGGTGCAACTGAGGGGTGCAACTGAGGGGTGCAACTGAGGGGTGCAGCTGAGGGGTGCAACTGAGGGGTGCAACTGAGGGGTGCAACTGAGGGGTGCAACTGGGGGGTGCAACTGAGGGGTGCAACTGAGGTGCAACTGAGGGGTGCAGCTGAGGGGTGCAACTGAGAAGTGCAACTGGGGGGTGCAACTGAGGGGTGCAACTGAGGGGTGCAACTGAGGGGTGCAACTGGGGGGTGCAACTGAGGGGTGCAACTGAGGGTTGCAACTGTGGGCCGCACCTGAGGGGTGCAACTGAGGGGTGCAACTGGAGGGGTGCAACCTGGGGGCTGCAACTGGGGGGTGCAACTGAGGGGTGCAACTGAGGGGTGCAACTGGGGGGTGCAACTGAGGGGTGCATCTGTGGGCCGCAACTGAGGGGTGCAACTGAGGGGTGCAACTGGGGGGGTGCAACCTGGGGGCTGCAACTGGGGGGTTCAACTGAGGGGTGCAACTGAGGGGTGCAACTGAGGGGTGCAACTGAGGGGTGCGACTGAGGGCTGCAACTGAGGGGTGGAACTGGGGGGCGCAACTGAGGGGTGCAACTGAGGGGTGCAACTGAGGGGTGCAACTGAGGGGTGCAACTGAGGGGTGCAACTGTGGGGTGCAACTGGGGGGTGCAACTGAGGGGTGCAACTGAGGGGTGCAACGGAGGGGTGCAACTGGGGGCTGCAACTGAGGGGTGCAACTGAGGGTTGCAACTGTGGGCCGCAACTGAGGGGTGCAACTGAGGGGTGCAACTGGGGGGTGCAACTGAGGGGTGCAACTGAGGGGTGCAACTGGGGGGTGCAACTGGGGGGTGCAAAGGGGGGGTGCAACTGAGGGGTGCAACTGAGGGGTGCAACTGAGGGGTGCAACTGGGGGGTGCAACTGAGGGGTGCAACTGGGGGGTGCAACTGGGGGGTGCAACTGGAGGGGTGCAACTGAGGGGTGCAGCTGGGGGGTGCAACTGAGGGGTGCAACTGAGGCGTCCAACTGAGGGGTGCAACTGAGGGGTGCAACTGAGGGATGGAACTGGGGGGTGCAACTGACGGACCAACTGGGGGGTGCAACTGAGGGGTGCAACTGGGGGGTGCAACTGGGGGGTGCAACCAAGGGGTGCAACTGAGGGGTGCAACTGAGGGGTGCAACTGAAGGGTGCAACTGGGGGCTGTAACTGAGGGGTGCAACTGAGGGGTGCAACTGAGGGGTGCAACTGAGGGGTGGAACTGCGGGGTGCAACTGAGGGCTGCAACTGGGGGGTGCAACTGAGGGGTGCAACTGAGGGGTGCAACTGAGGGGTGCAGCTGAGGGGTGCAACTGAGAAGTGCAACTGGGGGGTGCAACTGAGGGGTGCAACTGGGGGGTGCAACTGAGGGGTGCAACTGAGGGGTGCAACTGTGGGCCCCAACTGAGGGGTGCAACTGAGGGGTGCAACTGGAGGGGTGCAGCTGAGGGGTGCAACTGAGGGGTGCAACTGGGGGGTGCAACTGAGGGGTGCAACTGAGGGGTGCAACTGAGGGGTGCAACTCAGGGGTGCAACTGAGCGCTGCAACTGAGGGGTGGGACTGGGGGGTGCAACTGAGGGCTGCAACTGGGGGGTGCAACTGAGGGATGCAACTGAGGGGTGCAACTGAGGGGTGCAACTGACGGGTGCAACTGGGGGCTGCAACTGAGGGGTGCAACTGAGGGGTGCAACTGAGGGGTGCAACTGAGGGGTGCAACTGGGGGGTGCAACCTGGGGGATGCAACTGGGGGGTGCAACTGAGGGGTGCAACTGAAGGGTGCAACTGGGCAGTGCAACTGAGGGGCGCAACTGAGGGGTGCAACTGAGGGGTGCAACTGGGGTGTGCAACTGAGGGGTGCAACTGGGGGGTGCAACTGAGGGGTGCAACTGAGGGGTGCAACTGAGGGGTGCAACTGGGGGCCGCAACTGAGGGGTGCAACTGAGGGGTGCGGCTGAGGGGTGCAACTGAGAGGTGCAACTGAGGGGTGCAACTCAGGGGTGCAACTGAGCGCTGCAACTGGGGGGTGCAACTGAGGGGTGCAACTGAGGGGTGCAACTGAGGGGTGCAACTGAGGGGTGCAGCTGAGGGGTGCAACTGAGGGGTGCAACTGAGGGGTGCAACTGAGGGGTGCAACTGAGGTGCAACTGAGGGGTGCAGCTGAGGGGTGCAACTGAGAAGTGCAACTGGGGGGTGCAACTGAGGGGTGCAACTGAGGGGTGCAACTGAGGGGTGCAACTGGGGGGTGCAACTGAGGGGTGCAACTGAGGGTTGCAACTGTGGGCCGCACCTGAGGGGTGCAACTGAGGGGTGCAACTGGAGGGGTGCAACTGGGGGGTGCAACTGAGGGGTGCAACTGAGGTGCAACTGAGGGGTGCAGCTGAGGGGTGCAACTGAGAAGTGCAACTGGGGGGTGCAACTGAGGGGTGCAACTGAGGGGTGCAACTGAGGGGTGCAACTGGGGGGTGCAACTGAGGGGTGCAACTGAGGGTTGCAACTGTGGGCCGCACCTGAGGGGTGCAACTGAGGGGTGCAACTGGAGGGGTGCAACCTGGGGGCTGCAACTGGGGG
This sequence comes from Eutreptiella sp. 'Long Island Sound 2002', assembly GCA_964036045.1. Classification (NCBI taxonomy): domain Eukaryota; phylum Euglenozoa; class Euglenophyceae; order Eutreptiales; family Eutreptiaceae; genus Eutreptiella; species Eutreptiella sp. 'Long Island Sound 2002'. Next base: position 124,423,668 of record OZ038383.1, on the reverse strand, counting down.
GTGCAACTGAGGGGTGCAACTGAGGGGTGCAACTGGGGGGTGCAACTGAGGGGTGCAACTGAGGGGTGCAACTGAGGGGTGCAACTGAGGGCTGCAACTGAGGGGTGGAACTGGGGGGCGCAACTGAGGGGTGCAACTGGGGGGTGCAACTGGGGGGTGCAACTGAGGGGTGCAACTGAGGGGTGCAACTGGGGGGTGCAACTGAGGGCTGCAACTGAGGGGTGCAACTGAGGGGTGCAACTGAGGGGTGCAACTGAGAGGTGCAACTGTGGGCCGCAACTGAGGGGTGCAACTGAGGGGTGCAACTGGAGGGGTGCAACCTGGAGGCTGCAACTGAGGGGTGCAACTGAGGGGTGCAACTGAAGGGTGCAACTGGGGGCTGCAACTGAGGGGTGCAACTGAGGGGTGCAACTGAGGGGTGCAACTGAGGGCTGCAACTGAGGGGTGGAACTGGGGGGCGCAACTGAGGGGTGCAACTGGGGGGTGCAACTGAGGGGTGCAACTGAGGGGTGCAACTGAGGGGTGCAACTGTGGGGTGCAACTGTGGGGTGCAACTGAGGGGTGCAACTGAGGGCTGCAACTGAGGGGTGCAACTGGGGGCTGCAACTGAGGGGTGCAACTGAGGGGTGCAACTGTGGGCCGCAACTGAGGGGTGCAACTGAGGGGTGCAACTGGGGGGTGCAACTGAAGGGGTGCAGCTGAGGGGTGCAACTGAGCGGTGCAACTGAGGGGTGCAACTGAGGGGTGCAACTGGGGGCTGCAACTGGGGGGTGCAACTGAGGGGTGCAACTGAGGGGTGCAACTGAGGGGTGCAACTGAGGGGTGCAACTGAGGGGTGCAACTGGGGGGTGCAACTGGGGGGTGCAACTGGAGGGGTGCAACTGAGGGGTGCAACTGAGGGGTGCAACTGGGGGGTGCAACTGAGGGGTGCAACTGAGGGGTGCAACTGAGGGGTGCAGCTGGGGGGTGCAACTGAGGGGTGCAACTCAGGGGTGCAACTGAGGGATGCAACTGAGGGGTGCAACTGAGGGATGGAACTGGGGGGTGCAACTGACGGACCAACTGGGGGGTGCAACTGGGGGGTGCAACTGAGGGGTGCAACTGGGGGGTGCAACTAAGGGGTGCTACTGAAGGGTGCAACTCGGGGCTGCAACTGAGGGGTGCAACTGAGGGGTGCAACTGAGGGGTGCAACTGAGGGGTGGAACTGCGGGGTGCAACTGAGGGGTGCAACTGGGGGGTGCAACTGAGGGGTGTAACTGAGGGGTGCAACTGAGGGGTGCAGCTGAGGGGTGCAACTGAGAAGTGCAACTGGGGGGTGCAACTGAGGGGTGCAACTGGGGGGTGCAACTGAGGGGTGCAACTGAGGGGTGCAACTGAGGGGTGCAGCTGAGGGGTGCAACTGAGGGGTGCAACTGCGGGGTGCAACTGAGGGGTGCAACTGAGGCGTGCAACTGAGGGGTGCAACTGGGGGGTGCAACTGAGGGGTGCAACTGAGGGGTGCAACTGAGGGGTGCAACTAAGGGGTGCAACTGAGGGGTGCAACTGAGGGGGTGCAACCTGGAGGCTGCAACTGAGGGGTGCAACTGAGGGGTGCAACTGAAGGGTGCAACTGGGGGCTGCAACTGAGGGGTGCAACTGAGGGGTGCAACTGAGGGGTGCAACTGAGGGCTGCAACTGAGGGGTGGAACTGGGGGGCACAACTGAGGGGTGCAACTGGGGGGTGCAACTGAGGGGTGCAACTGAGGGGTGCAACTGAGGGGTGCAACTGTGGGGTGCAACTGTGGGGTGCAACTGAGGGGTGCAACTGAGGGCTGCAACTGAGGGGTGCAACTGGGGGCTGCAACTGAGGGGTGCAACTGAGGGGTGCAACTGTGGGCCGCAACTGAGGGGTGCAACTGAGGGGTGCAACTGGGGGGTGCAACTGAAGGGGTGCAGCTGAGGGGTGCAACTGAGCGGTGCAACTGAGGGCTGCAACTGAGGGGTGGAACTGGGGGGCGCAACTGAGGGGTGCAACTGGGGGGTGCAACTGAGGGGTGCAACTGAGGGGTGCAACTGAGGGGTGCAACTGTGGGGTGCAACTGGGGGGTGCAGCTGAGGGGTGCAACTGAGGGGTGCAACTGAGGGGTGCAACTGGGGGCTGCAACTGAGGGGTGCAACTGAGGGGTGCAACTGTGGGCCGCAACTGAGGGGTGCAACTGAGGGGTGCAACTGGAGGGGTGCAACCTGGAGGCTGCAACTGAGGGGTGCAACTGAGGGGTGCAACTGAAGGGTGCAACTGGGGGCTGCAACTGAGGGGTGCAACTGAGGGGTGCAACTGAGGGGTGCAACTGAGGGCTGCAACTGAGGGGTGGAACTGGGGGGCGCAACTGAGGGGTGCAACTGGGGGGTGCAACTGAGGGGTGCAACTGAGGGGTGCAACTGAGGGGTGCAACTGTGGGGTGCAACTGTGGGGTGCAACTGAGGGGTGCAACTGAGGGCTGCAACTGAGGGGTGCAACTGGGGGCTGCAACTGAGGGGTGCAACTGAGGGGTGCAACTGTGGGCCGCAACTGAGGGGTGCAACTGAGGGGTGCAACTGGGGGGTGCAACTGAAGGGGTGCAGCTGAGGGGTGCAACTGAGCGGTGCAACTGAGGGGTGCAACTGAGGGGTGCAACTGGGGGCTGCAACTGGGGGGTGCAACTGAGGGGTGCAACTGAGGGGTGCAACTGAGGGGTGCAACTGAGGGGTGCAACTGAGGGGTGCAACTGGGGGGTGCAACTGGGGGGTGCAACTGGAGGGGTGCAACTGAGGGGTGCAACTGAGGGGTGCAACTGGGGGGTGCAACTGAGGGGTGCAACTGAGGGGTGCAACTGAGGGGTGCAGCTGGGGGGTGCAACTGAGGGGTGCAACTCAGGGGTGCAACTGAGGGATGCAACTGAGGGGTGCAACTGAGGGATGGAACTGGGGGGTGCAACTGACGGACCAACTGGGGGGTGCAACTGGGGGGTGCAACTGAGGGGTGCAACTGGGGGGTGCAACTAAGGGGTGCAACTGAGGGGTGCAACTGAGGGGTGCTACTGAAGGGTGCAACTCGGGGCTGCAACTGAGGGGTGCAACTGAGGGGTGCAACTGAGGGGTGCAACTGAGGGGTGGAACTGCGGGGTGCAACTGAGGGGTGCAACTGGGGGGTGCAACTGAGGGGTGTAACTGAGGGGTGCAACTGAGGGGTGCAGCTGAGGGGTGCAACTGAGAAGTGCAACTGGGGGGTGCAACTGAGGGGTGCAACTGGGGGGTGCAACTGAGGGGTGCAACTGAGGGGTGCAACTGAGGGGTGCAGCTGAGGGGTGCAACTGAGGGGTGCAACTGCAGGGTGCAACTGAGGGGTGCAACTGAGGCGTGCAACTGAGGGGTGCAACTGGGGGGTGCAACTGAGGGGTGCAACTGAGGGGTGCAACTGAGGGGTGCAACTAAGGGGTGCAACTGAGGGGTGCAACTGAGGGGTGCAACTGGAGGGGTGCAACCTGGAGGCTGCAACTGAGGGGTGCAACTGAGGGGTGCAACTGAAGGGTGCAACTGGGGGCTGCAACTGAGGGGTGCAACTGAGGGGTGCAACTGAGGGGTGCAACTGAGGGCTGCAACTGAGGGGTGGAACTGGGGGGCGCAACTGAGGGGTGCAACTGGGGGGTGCAACTGAGGGGTGCAACTGAGGGGTGCAACTGAGGGGTGCAACTGTGGGGTGCAACTGTGGGGTGCAACTGAGGGGTGCAACTGAGGGCTGCAACTGAGGGGTGCAACTGGGGGCTGCAACTGAGGGGTGCAACTGAGGGGTGCAACTGTGGGCCGCAACTGAGGGGTGCAACTGAGGGGTGCAACTGGGGGGTGCAACTGAAGGGGTGCAGCTGAGGGGTGCAACTGAGCGGTGCAACTGAGGGGTGCAACTGAGGGGTGCAACTGGGGGCTGCAACTGGGGGGTGCAACTGAGGGGTGCAACTCAGGGGTGCAACTGAGGGGTGCAACTGAGGGGTGCAACTGAGGGGTGCAACTGAGGGGTGCAACTGGGGGGTGCAACTGGGGGGTGCAACTGGAGGGGTGCAACTGAGGGGTGCAACTGAGGGGTGCAACTGGGGGGTGCAACTGAGGGGTGCAACTGAGGGGTGCAACTGAGGGGTGCAGCTGGGGGGTGCAACTCAGGGGTGCAACTCAGGGGTGCAACTGAGGGATGCAACTGAGGGGTGCAACTGAGGGATGGAACTGGGGGGTGCAACTGACGGACCAACTGGGGGGTGCAACTGGGGGGTGCAACTGAGGGGTGCAACTGGGGGGTGCAACTAAGGGGTGCAACTGAGGGGTGCAACTGAGGGGTGCTACTGAAGGGTGCAACTCGGGGCTGCAACTGAGGGGTGCAACTGAGGGGTGCAACTGAGGGGTGCAACTGAGGGGTGGAACTGCGGGGTGCAACTGAGGGGTGCAACTGGGGGGTGCAACTGAGGGGTGTAACTGAGGGGTGCAACTGAGGGGTGCAGCTGAGGGGTGCAACTGAGAAGTGCAACTGGGGGGTGCAACTGAGGGGTGCAACTGGGGGGTGCAACTGAGGGGTGCAACTGAGGGGTGCAACTGAGGGGTGCAGCTGAGGGGTGCAACTGAGGGGTGCAACTGCGGGGTGCAACTGAGGGGTGCAACTGAGGGGTGCAACTGAGGGGTGCAACTGGGGGGTGCAACTGAGGGGTGCAACTGAGGGGTGCAACTGAGGGGTGCAACTAAGGGGTGCAACTGAGGGGTGCAACTGAGGGATGCAACTGAGGGCTGCAACTGAGGGCTGCAACTGAGGGGTGGAACTGGGCGGCGCAACTGAGGGGTGCAACTGGGGGGTGCAACTGAGGGGTGCAACTGAGGGGTGCAACTGAGGGGTGCAACTGGGGGGTGCAACTGAGGGGTGCAACTGAGGGGTCCAACTGAGGGGTGCAACTGACGGGTGCAACTGGGGGCTGCAACCTGGGGGGGTGCAACCTGGGGGGTGCAACTGGGGGGTGCAACTGAGGGGTGCAACTGAGGGGTGCAACTGAGTGGTGCAACTGAGAGGTCAACTGAGGGGTGCAACTGAGGGGTGCAACTGAGGGGTGCAACTGAGGAGTGCAACTGAGGGGTGCAACCCGGGGGTGCAACCGGGGGGTGCAACTGAGGGGTGCAACTGAGGGGTTCAACTGAGGGGTGCAACTCAGGGGTGCAACTGAGCGCTGCAAATGAGGGGTGGAACTGAGGGGTGCAACTGAGGGCTGCAACTGGGGGGTGCAACCTGGGGGGTGCAACTGAGGGGTGCAACTGAGGGATGCAACTGAGGGGTGCAGCTGAGGGGTGCAACTGAGGGGTGCAACTGGGGGGTGCAACTGAGGGGTGCAACTGAGGGGTGCAACTGAGGGGTGCAACTCAGGGGTGCAACTGAGCGCTGCAACTGAGGGCCGGAACTGGGGGGTGCAACTGAGGGCTGCAACTGGGGGGTGCAACTGAGGGGTGCAACTGAGGGGTGCAACTGAGGGGTGCAACTGAGGGGTGCAACTGAGGGGTGCAACTGGGGGGTGCAACTGAGGGGTGCAACTGAGGGGTGCAACTGAGGGGTGCAACTGACGGGTGCAACTGGGGGCTGCAACTGAGGGGTGCAACTGAGGGGTGCAACTGAGGGGTGCAACTGGGGGGTGCAACCTGGGGGGTGCAACTGGGGGGTGCAACTGAGGGGTGCAACTGAAGGGTGCAACTGGGCACTGCAACTGAGGGGCGCAACTGAGGGGTGCAACTGAGGGGTGCAACTGGGGTGTGCAACTGAGGGGTGCAACTGGGGGGTGCAACTGAGGGGTGCAACTGGGGGCCGCAACTGAGGGGTGCAACTGAGGGGTGCAGCTGAGGGGTGCAACTGAGAGGTGCAACTGAGGGGTGCAACTCAGGGGTGCAACTGAGCGCTGCAACTGGGGGGTGCAACTGAGGGGTGCAACTGAGGGGTGCAACTGAGGGGTGCAACTGAGGGGTGCAGCTGAGGGGTGCAGCTGAGGGGTGCAACTGAGGGGTGCAACTGAGGGGTGCAACTGGGGGGTGCAACTGAGGGGTGCAACTGGGGGGTGCAACTGTGGGCCGCAACTGAGGGGTGCAACTGAGGGGTGCAACTGGGGGGGTGCAACCTGGGGGCTGCAACTGGGGGGTGCAACTGAGGGGTGCAACTGAGGGGTGCAACTGAGGGGTGCAACTGAGGGCTGCAACTGAGGGGTGGAACTGGGGGGCGCAACTGAGGGGTGCAACTGGGGGGTGCAACTGAGGGGTGCAACTGGGGGGTGCAACTGAGGGGTGCAACTGAGGGGTGCAACTGAGGGGTGCAACTGAGGAGTGCAACTGAGGGGTGCAACTGAGGGGTGCAACTGGGGGGTGCAACTGAGGGGTGCAACTGAGGGGTGCAACTGAGGGGTGGAACTCGGGGGTGCAACTGAGGGGTGCAACTGAGGGGTGCAACTGAGGGGTTCAACTGGGGGGTGCAACTGAGGGGTGCAACTGAGGGGTGCAACTGAGGGGTGCAACTGACGGGTGCAACTGGGGGCTGCAACTGAGGGGTGCAACTGAGGGGTGCAACTGAGGGGTGCAACTGAGGGGTGCAACTGAGGGGTGCAACTGAGGGGTGCAACTGAGGGGTGCGACTGAGCGCTGCAACTGAGGGGTGGAACTGGGGGGTGCAACTGAGGGCTGCAACTGGGGGGTGCAACTGAGGGGTGCAACTGAGGGGTGCAACTGAGGGGTGCAACTGAGGGGTGCTACTGAGGGGTGCAAGTGGGGGGTGCAACTGAGGGGTGCAACTGAGGGGTGCAACTGAGGGGTGCAACTGACGGGTGCAACTGAGCGGTGCAACTGAGGGGTGCAACTGAGGGGTGCAACTGAGGGGTGCAACTGAGGGGTGCAACTGGGGGGTGCAACCTGGGGGGTGCAACTGGGGGGTGCAACTGGGCACTGCAACTGAGGGGCGCAACTGAGGGGTGCAACTGAGGGGTGCAACTGGGGTGTGCAACTCAGGGGTGCAACTGGGGGGTGCAACTGAGGGGTGCAACTGGGGGCCGCAACTGAGGGGTGCAACTGAGGGGTGCAGCTGAGGGGTGCAACTGAGAGGTGCAACTGAGGGCGGCAACTCAGGGGTGCAACTGAGCGCTGCAACTGGGGGGTGCAACTGAGGGGTGCAACTGAGGGGTGCAACTGAGGGGTGCAACTGAGGGGTGCAGCTGAGGGGTGCAGCTGAGGGGTGCAACTGAGGGGTGCAACTGAGGGGTGCAACTGGGGGGTGCAACTGAGGGGTGCAACTGAGGGGTGCAACTGTGGGCCGCAACTGAGGGGTGCAACTGAGGGGTGCAACTGGGGGGGTGCAACCTGGGGGCTGCAACTGGGGGGTGCAACTGAGGGGTGCAACTGAGGGGTGCAACTGAGGGGTGCAACTGAGGGGTGCAACTGAGGGCTGCAACTGAGGGGTGCAACTGAGGGGTGCAACTGAGGGGTGCAACTGAGGGGTGCAACTGAGGGGTGCAACTGAGGGGTGCAACTGAGGGGTGGAACTGGGGGGCGCAACTGAGGGGTGCAACTGGGGGGTGCAACTGAGGGGTGCAACTGGGGGGGTGCAACCTGGGGGCTGCAACTGGGGGGTGCAACTGAGGGGTGCAACTGAGGGGTGCAACTGAGGGGTGCAACTGAGGAGTGCAACTGAGGGGTGCAACTGAGGGGTGCAACTGGGGGGTGCAACTGAGGGGTGCAACTGAGGGGTGCAACTGAGGGGTGCAACTGGGGGGTGCAACTGAGGGGTGCAACTGAGGGGTGCAACTGAGGGGTGCAACTGGGGGGTGCAACTGAGGGGTGCAACTGAGGGGTGCAACTGACGGGTGCAACTGACGGGTGCAACTGGGGGCTGCAACTGAGGGGTGCAACTGAGGGGTGCAACTGAGGGGTGCAACTGAGGGGTGCAACTGAGGGGTGCAACTGAGGGGTGCAACTCAGGGGTGCAACTGAGCGCTGCAACTGAGGGGTGGAACTGGGGGGTGCAACTGAGGGCTGCAACTGGGGGGTGCAACTGAGGGGTGCAACTGAGGGGTGCAACTGAGGGGTGCAACTGAGGGGTGCTACTGAGGGGTGCAACTGGGGGGTGCAACTGAGGGGTGAAACTGAGGGGTGCAACTGAGGGGTGCAACTGACGGGTGCAACTGAGCGGTGCAACTGAGGGGTGCAACTGAGGGGTGCAACTGAGGGGTGCAACTGAGGGGTGCAACTGGGGGGTGCAACCTGGGGGGTGCAACTGGGGGGTGCAACTGAGGGGTGCAACTGAAGGGTGCAACTGGGCAGTGCAACTGAGGGGCGCAACTGAGGGGTGCAACTGAGGGGTGCAACTGGGGTGTGCAACTGAGGGGTGCAACTGGGGGGTGCAACTGAGGGGTGCAAATGGGGGGTGCAACTGAGGGGTGCAACTGAGGGGTGCAACTGAGGGGGGCAACTGAGTGGTGCAACTGAGGGGTGCAACTGAGGGGTGCAACTGGGGGGTGCAACTGAGGGGTGCAACTGAGGGGTGCAACTGAGGGGTGCAACTGGGGGCTGCAACTGAGGGGTGCAACTGAGGGGTGCAACTGAGGGGTGCAACTGAGGGGTGCAACTGGGGGGTGCAACCTGGGGGGTGCAACTGGGGGGTGCAACTGAGGGGTGCAACTGAAGGGTGCAACTGGGCACTGCAACTGAGGGGCGCAACTGAGGGGTGCAACTGAGGGGTGCAACTGGGGTGTGCAACTGAGGGGTGCAACTGGGGGGTGCAACTGAGGGGTGCAACTGGGGGCCGCAACTGAGGGGTGCAACTGAGGGGTGCAGCTGAGGGGTGCAACTGAGAGGTGCAACTGAGGGGTGCAACTCAGGGGTGCAACTGAGCGCTGCAACTGGGGGGTGCAACTGAGGGGTGCAACTGAGGGGTGCAACTGAGGGGTGCAACTGAGGGGTGCAGCTGAGGGGTGCAGCTGAGGGGTGCAACTGAGGGGTGCAACTGAGGGGTCCAACTGGGGGGTGCAACTGAGGGGTGCAACTGAGGGGTGCAACTGTGGGCCGCAACTGAGGGGTGCAACTGAGGGGTGCAACTGGGGGGGTGCAACCTGGGGGCTGCAACTGGGGGGTGCAACTGAGGGGTGCAACTGAGGGGTGCAACTGAGGGGTGCAACTGAGGGGTGCAACTGAGGGCTGCAACTGAGGGGTGGAACTGGGGGATGCAACTGAGGGGTGCAACTGGGGGGTGCAACTGAGGGGTGCAACTGAGGGGTGCAACTGAGGGGTGCAACTGGGGGGTGCAACTGAGGGGTGCAACTGAGGGGTGCAACTGAGGGGTGCAACTGAGGGGTGCTACTGAGGGGTGCAACTGGGGGGTGCAACTGAGGGGTGCAACTGAGGGGTGCAACTGAGGGGTGCAACTGACGGGTGCAACTGGGGGCTGCAACTGAGGGGTGCAACTGGGGGGTGCAACTGAGGGGTGCAACTGGGGGGGTGCAACCTGGGGGCTGCAACTGGGGGGTGCAACTGAGGGGTGCAACTGAGGGGTGCAACTGAGGGGTGCAACTGAGGAGTGCAACTGAGGGGTGCAACTGAGGGGTGCAACTGGGGGGTGCAACTGAGGGGTGCAACTGAGGGATGCAACTGAGGGGTGCAACTGGGGGGTGCAACTGAGGGGTGCAACTGAGGGGTGCAACTGAGGGGTGCAACTGGGGGGTGCAACTGAGGGGTGCAACTGAGGGGTGCAACTGAGGGGTGCAACTGAGGGGTGCTACTGAGGGGTGCAACTGGGGGGTACAACTGAGGGGTGCAACTGAGGGGTGCAACTGAGGGGTGCAACTGACGGGTGCAACTGGGGGCTGCAACTGAGGGGTGCAACTGAGGGGTGCAACTGAGGGGTGCAACTGAGGGGTGCAACTGGGGGGTTGCAACCTGGGGGGTGCAACTGGGGGGTGCAACTGAGGGGTGCAACTGAAGGGTGCAACTGGGCAGTGCAACTGAGGGGCGCAACTGAGGGGCGCAACTGAGGGGTGCAACGGGGTTGTGCAACTGAGGGGTGCAACTGGGGGGTGCAACTGAGGGGTGCAAATGGGGGGTGCAACTGAGGGGTTGCAACTGAGGGGTGCAACTGAGGGGGGCAACTGAGGGGTGCAACTGAGGGGTGCAACTGAGGGGTGCAACTGGGGGGTGCAACTGAGGGGTGCAACTGAGGGGTGCAACTGAGGGGTGCAACTGACGGGTGCAACTGGGGGCTGCAACTGAGGGGTGCAACTGAGGGGTGCAACTGAGGGGTGCAACTGAGGGGTGCAACTGGGGGGTGCAACCTGGGGGGTGCAACTGGGGGGTGCAACTGAGGGGTGCAACTGAAGGGTGCAACTGGGCACTGCAACTGAGGGGCGCAACTGAGGGGTGCAACTGAGGGGTGCAACTGGGGTGTGCAACTGAGGGGTGCAACTGGGGGGTGCAACTGAGGGGTGCAACTGGGGGCCGCAACTGAGGGGTGCAACTGAGGGGTGCAGCTGAGGGGTGCAACTGAGGGGCGCAACTGAGGGGCGCAGCTGAGGGGTGCAACGGGGTTGTGCAACTGAGGGGTGCAACTGGGGGGTGCAACTGAGGGGTGCAAATGGGGGGTGCAACTGAGGGGTGCAACTGAGGGGTGCAGCTGAGGGGGGCAACTGAGGGGTGCAACTGAGGGGTGCAACTGAGGGGTGCAACTGGGGGGTGCAACTGAGGGGTGCAACTGAGGGGTGCAACTGAGGGGTGCAACTGACGGGTGCAACTGGGGGCTGCAACTGAGGGGTGCAACTGAGGGGTGCAACTGAGGGGTGCAACTGAGGGGTGCAACTGGGGGGTGCAACCTGGGGGGTGCAACTGGGGGGTGCAACTGAGGGGTGCAACTGAAGGGTGCAACTGGGCACTGCAACTGAGGGGCGCAACTGAGGGGTGCAACTGAGGGGTGCAACTGGGGTGTGCAACTGAGGGGTGCAACTGGGGGGTGCAACTGAGGGGTGCAACTGGGGGCCGCAACTGAGGGGTGCAACTGAGGGGTGCAGCTGAGGGGTGCAACTGAGAGGTGCAACTGAGGGGTGCAACTCAGGGGTGCAACTGAGCGCTGCAACTGGGGGGTGCAACTGAGGGGTGCAACTGAGGGGTGCAACTGAGGGGTGCAACTGAGGGGTGCAGCTCAGGGGTGCAGCTGAGGGGTGCAACTGAGGGGTGCAACTGAGGGGTGCAACTGGGGGGTGCAACTGAGGGGTGCAACTGAGGGGTGCAACTGTGGGCCGCAACTGAGGGGTGCAACTGAGGGGTGCAACTGGGGGGGTGCAACCTGGGGGCTGCAACTGGGGGGTGCAACTGAGGGGTGCAACTGAGGGGTGCAACTGAGGGCTGCAACTGAGGGGTGGAACTGGGGGGCGCAACTGAGGGGTGCAACTGGGGGGTGCAACTGAGGGGTGCAACTGGGGGGGTGCAACCTGGGGGCTGCAACTGGGGGGTGCAACTGAGGGGTGCAACTGAGGGGTGCAACTGAGGGGTGCAACTGAGGGGTGCAACTGGGGGGGTGCAACCTGGGGGGTGCAACTGAGGGGTGCAACTGGGGGGGTGCAACCTGGGGGCTGCAACTGGGGGGTGCAACTGAGGGGTGCAACTGAGGGGTGCAACTGAGGGGTGCAACTGGGGGGTGCAACTCAGGGGTGCAACTGACGGGTGCAACTGAGGGGTGCAACTGGGGGGTGCAACTGAGGGGTGCAACTGAGGGGTGCAACTGAGGGGTGCAACTGAGGGGTGGAACTGGGGGGTGCAACTGGGGGGTGCAACTGAGGGGTGCAACTGAGGGGTGCAACCGAGGGGTGCAATTGAGGGGTGCAACTGCGGGGTGCAACCGAGGGGTGCAACTGAGGGGTGCAACTGAGGGGTGCAATCGAGGGGTGCAACTGAGGGGTGCAACTGAGGGGTGCAACTGAGGGGTGCAACTGGGGGGTGCAACTGGGGGGTGCAACTGAGGGGTGCAACTGAGGTGTGCAACTCGGGGGTGCAACTGACGGGTGCAACTGGGGGGTGCAACTGAGGGGTGCAACTGAAGGGTGCAACTGAGGGGTGGAACTCGGTGGTGCAACTGACGGGTGCAACTGGGGGGTGCAACTGGGGGGTGCAACTGAGGGGTGCAACTGGGGGGTGCAACTGAGGGGTGCAACTGAGGGGTGCAACTGAGGGGTGAAACTGCGGGGCGCAACCGAGGGGTGCAACTGGGGGGTGCAACTGAGGGGTGCAACTGAGGGGTGCAACTGAGGGGTGCAACTGAGGGGTGCAACTGGGGGGTGCAACTGAGGGGTGCAACTGAGGGGTGCAACTGAGGGGTGCAATTGAGGGGTGGAACTGCGGGGTGCAACCGAGGGGTGCAACTGGGGGGTGCAACTGAGGGTTGCAACTGAGGGGTGCAACTGAGAGGTGCAGCTGAGAGGTGCAACTGAGGGGTGCAACTGAGGGCTGCAACTGATGGGTGGAACTGGGGGGTGCAACTGAGGGATGCAACTGGGGGGTGCAACTGAGGGGTGCAACTGAGGGGTGCAACTGAGGGGTGCAACTGAGGGGTGCAACTGAGGGGTGCAACTCGGGGGTGCAACTGAGGGGTGCAACTGGGGGGTGCAACTGAGGGGTGCAACTGAGGGGTGCAACTGAGGGGTGCAACTGAGGGGTGCAACTGAGGGGTGCAACTAAGGGGTGCAACTGAGGGGTGCCATAGGGGGCTGCAACTGGGTGGTGCAACTGGGGGGTGCAAATGAGGGGTGCAACTGGGAGGTGCAACCGGGGGGTGCAACTGAGGGGTGCAACTGGGGGGTGCAACTGAGGGGTGCAACTGAGGGGTGCAATCGGGGGATGCAATTGAGGGGTGCAACTGAGGGGTGCAACTGAGAGGTGCAGCTGAGGGGTGCAACTGAGGGATGCAACTGGGGGGTGCAGCTGAAGGGTGCAACTTAGGGGTGCAACTGAGGGGTGCAATTGAGGGGTGCAACTGGGGTGTGCAACTGAGGGGTGCAACTGGGGGGTGCAACTGAGGGGTGCAACTGGGGGCCGCAACTGAGGGGTGCAACTGAGGGGTGCAGCTGAGGGGTGCAACTGAGAGGTGCAACTGAGGGGTGCAACTCAGGGGTGCAACTGAGCGCTGCAACTGGGGGGTGCAACTGAGGGGTGCAACTGAGGGGTGCAACTGAGGGGTGCAACTGAGGGGTGCAGCTCAGGGGTGCAGCTGAGGGGTGCAACTGAGGGGTGCAACTGAGGGGTGCAACTGGGGGGTGCAACTGAGGGGTGCAACTGAGGGGTGCAACTGTGGGCCGCAACTGAGGGGTGCAACTGAGGGGTGCAACTGGGGAGGTGCAACCTGGGGGCTGCAACTGGGGGGTGCAACTGAGGGGTGCAACTGAGGGGTGCAACTGAGGGCTGCAACTGAGGGGTGGAACTGGGGGGCGCAACTGAGGGGTGCAACTGGGGGGTGCAACTGAGGGGTGCAACTGGGGGGGTGCAACCTGGGGGCTGCAACTGGGGGGTGCAACTGAGGGGTGCAACTGAGGGGTGCAACTGAGGGGTGCAACTGAGGGGTGCAACTGGGGGGGTGCAACCTGGGGGGTGCAACTGAGGGGTGCAACTGGGGGGGTGCAACCTGGGGGCTGCAACTGGGGGGTGCAACTGAGGGGTGCAACTGAGGGGTGCAACTGAGGGGTGCAACTGGGGGGTGCAACTCAGGGGTGCAACTGACGGGTGCAACTGAGGGGTGCAACTGGGGGGTGCAACTGAGGGGTGCAACTGAGGGGTGCAACTGAGGGGTGCAACTGAGGGGTGGAACTGGGGGGTGCAACTGGGGGGTGCAACTGAGGGGTGCAACTGAGGGGTGCAACCGAGGGGTGCAATTGAGGGGTGCAACTGCGGGGTGCAACCGAGGGGTGCAACTGAGGGGTGCAACTGAGGGGTGCAATCGAGGGGTGCAACTGAGGGGTGCAACTGAGGGGTGCAACTGAGGGGTGCAACTGGGGGGTGCAACTGGGGGGTGCAACTGAGGGGTGCAACTGAGGTGTGCAACTCGGGGGTGCAACTGACGGGTGCAACTGGGGGGTGCAACTGAGGGGTGCAACTGAAGGGTGCAACTGAGGGGTGGAACTCGGTGGTGCAACTGACGGGTGCAACTGGGGGGTGCAACTGGGGGGTGCAACTGAGGGGTGCAACTGGGGGGTGCAACTGAGGGGTGCAACTGAGGGGTGCAACTGAGGGGTGAAACTGCGGGGCGCAACCGAGGGGTGCAACTGGGGGGTGCAACTGAGGGGTGCAACTGAGGGGTGCAACTGAGGGGTGCAACTGAGGGGTGCAACTGGGGGGTGCAACTGAGGGGTGCAACTGAGGGGTGCAACTGAGGGGTGCAATTGAGGGGTGGAACTGCGGGGTGCAACCGAGGGGTGCAACTGGGGGGTGCAACTGAGGGTTGCAACTGAGGGGTGCAACTGAGAGGTGCAGCTGAGAGGTGCAACTGAGGGGTGCAACTGAGGGCTGCAACTGATGGGTGGAACTGGGGGGTGCAACTGAGGGATGCAACTGGGGGGTGCAACTGAGGGGTGCAACTGAGGGGTGCAACTGAGGGGTGCAACTGAGGGGTGCAACTGAGGGGTGCAACTCGGGGGTGCAACTGAGGGGTGCAACTGGGGGGTGCAACTGAGGGGTGCAACTGAGGGGTGCAACTGAGGGGTGCAACTGAGGGGTGCAACTGAGGGGTGCAACTAAGGGGTGCAACTGAGGGGTGCCATAGGGGGCTGCAACTGGGTGGTGCAACTGGGGGGTGCAAATGAGGGGTGCAACTGGGAGGTGCAACCGGGGGGTGCAACTGAGGGGTGCAACTGGGGGGTGCAACTGAGGGGTGCAACTGAGGGGTGCAATCGGGGGATGCAATTGAGGGGTGCAACTGAGGGGTGCAACTGAGAGGTGCAGCTGAGGGGTGCAACTGAGGGATGCAACTGGGGGGTGCAGCTGAAGGGTGCAACTTAGGGGTGCAACTGAGGGGTGCAATTGAGGGGTGCAACTGGGGGGTGCAACTGAGGGGTGCAACTGAGGGGTGCAACTGAGGGGTGCAACTGGGGGGTGCAACTGAGGGGTGCAACTGGGGGGTGCAACGGAGGGGCGCAACTGAGGGGTGCAACTGAGGGGTGTAACTGAGGGGTGCAACTGGGGGCTGCAACTGAGGGGTACAACTGAGGGGTGCAACTGAGGGGTGCAACTGAGGGGTGCAACTGAGGGGTGCAACTGAGGGGTGCAACTGAGGGCTGCAACTGATGGGTGGAACTGGGGTGTGCAACTGAGGGATGCAACTGGGGGGTGCAACTGAGGGGTGCAACTGAGGGGTGCAACTGAGGGGTGCAACTGAGGGGTGCAACTGAGGGGTGCAACTAAGGGGTGCAACTGAGGGGTGCCATAGGGGGGTGCAACTGGGTGGTGCAACTGGGGGGTGCAAATGAGGGGTGCAACTGGGAGGTGCAACCGGGGGGTGCAACTGAGGGGTGCAACTGGGGGGTGCAACTGAGGGGTGCAACTGAGGGGTGCAATCGGGGGATGCAATTGAGGGGTGCAACTGGGGGGTGCAACTGAGTGGTGCAACTGAGGGGTGCAACTGGGGGGTGCAACTGAGGGGTGCAACTGGGGCGTGCAACTGGGGGGTGCAACTGAGGGGTGCAACTGAGGGGTGCAACTGAGGGGTGCAACTGAGGGGTGCAATTGAGGGGTGCAACTGAGGGGTGCAACTGAGGGGTGCAACTGAGGGGTGCAACTGGGGGGTGCAACTGGGGGGTGCAACTGAGGGGTGCAACTGAGGGGTGCAACTGAGGGGTGCAACTGAGGGGTGCAACTGAGGGGTGCAACTCGGGGGTGCAACTTGGGGGTGCAACTGAAGGGGTGCAACTGAGGGGTGCAACTCGGGGGTGCAACCGAGGGGTGCAACTGAGGGGTGCAACTGAGGGGTGCAACTGAGGGGTGCAACTGAGGGGTGGAACTGGGTGGTGCAACTGACGGGTGCAACTGGGGGGTGCAACTTGGGGGTGCAACTGAGGGGTGCAACTGGGGGGTGCAACTGAGGGGTGCAACTGAGGGGTGCAACTGAGGGGTGCAACTGAGGGGTGCAACTGGGGGGTGCAACTGAGGGGTGCAACTGAGGGGTGCAACTGAGGGGTGCAACTGAGGGGTGGAACTGGGGGGTGCAACTGGGGGGTGCAACTGAGGGGTGCAACTGAGGGGTGCAACTGAGGGGTGGAACTGCGGGGTGCAACCGAGGGGTGCAACTGGGGGGTGCAACTGGGGGGTGCAACTGAGGGGTGCAACTGAGGGGTGCAACTGAGGGGTGCAACTGGGGGATGCAACTGAGGGGTGCAACTGAGGGGTGCAACTGAGGGGTGCAATTGAGGGGTGCAACTGAGGGGTGCAACCGAGGGGTGCAACTGGGGGGTGCAACTGAGGGGTGCAACTGAGGGGTGCAACTGAGAGGTGCAGCTGAGAGGTGCAACTGAGGGATGCAACTGGGGGGTGCAACGGAGGGGTGCAACTGAGGGGTGCAACTGAGGGGTGCAATTGAGGGGTGCAACTGAGGGCTGCAACTGAGGGGTGGAACTCGGGGGTGCAACTGAGGGGTGCAACTGGGGGGTGGTACTGTGGGGTGCAACTGAGGGGTGCAACTGAGGGGTGCAACTGAGGGGTGCAACTGAGGGCTGCAACTGGGGGGTGCAACTGAGGGGTGCAACCCAGGGGTGCAACTGAGGGGTGCAACTGAGAGGTGCAGCTGAGGGGTGCAACTGAGGGATGCAACTGGGGGGTGCAACTGAGGGGTGCAACTGAGGGGTGCAACTGAGGGGTGCAATTGAGGGGTGCAACTGAGGGCTGCAACTGAGGGGTGGAACTCGGGGGTGCAACTGAGGGGTGCAACTGGGGGGTGGTACTGTGGGGTGCAACTGAGGGGTGCAACTGAGGGGTGCAACTGAGGGCTGCAACTGGGGGGTGCAACTGAGGGGTGCAACCCAGGGGTGCAACTGAGGGGTGCAACTCAGGGGTGCAACAGAGGGGTGCAACTGAGGGGTGCAACTGAGGGGTGCAACTGAGGGGTGCAACTGAGGGGTGCAACTAAGGGGTGCAACTGAGGGGTGCAATTGGGGGGTGGAACTGGTGCGTGCAACTGGGGGGTGCAACTGAGGGGTGCAACTGAGGGGTGCAACTGGGGGGTGCAACTGAGGGGTGCAACTGAGGGGTGCAACTGAGGGGTGCAACTGGGGGGTGCAACTGAGGGGTGCAACTGGGGGGGGCAACTGAGGGGTGCAACTGAGGGGTGCAACTGAGGGGTGCAACTGAGGGGTGCAACTGGGGGGTGGAACTGGGGGGTGCAACTGAGGGGTGCAACTGAGGGGTGCAACTGAGGGGTGCAACTGAGGGGTGCAACTGAGGGGTGCAACTGAGGGGTGCAACTGAGGGGTGGAACTGCGGGGTGCAACTGAGGGGTGCAACTGAGGGGTGCAATTGGGGGGTGCAACTGGGTTGTGCAACTGGGGGGTGCAACTGAGGGGTGCAACTGAGGGGTGCAACTGGGGGGTGCAACTGAGGGGTACAACTGAGGGGTGCAACTGAGGGGTGCAACTGGGGGGTGCAACTGGGGGGTGCAACTGAGGGGTGCAACTGAGGGGTGCAACTGAGGGTTGGAACTGCGGGGCGCAACCGAGGGGTGCAACTGGGGGGTGCAACTGAGGGGTGCAACTGAGGGGTGCAACTGAGGGGTGCAACTGAGGGGTGCAACTGGGGGGTGCAACTGAGGGGTGCAACTGAGGGGTGCAACTGAGGGGTGCAACTGAGGGGTGGAACTGCGGCGTGCAACCGAGGGGTGCAACTGGGGGGTGCAACTGAGGGGTGCAACTGAGGGGTGCAACTGAGGGGTGCAATTGAGGGGTGCAACTGGGGGGTGCAACTGAGGGGTGCAACTGAGGGGTGCAACTGAGGGGTGCAACTGAGGGGTGCAACTGAGGGGTGCAACTGAGGGGTGCAACTGAGGGGTGCAACTTGGGGGTGCAACTGAGGGGTGCAACTGGGGGGTGCAACTGAGGGGTGCAACTGAGGGGTGCAACTGGGGGGTGCAACTGAGGGGTGCAACTGGGAGTTGCAACTGAGGGGCGCAACTGAGGGGTGCAACTGAGGGGTGTAACTGAGGGGTGCAACTCGGGGCTGCAACTGAGGGGTGCAACTGAGGGGTGCAACTGAGGGGTGCAACTGAGGGGTGCAATTGAGGGGTGCAACTGAGGGGTGCAACTGAGGGCTGCAACTGATGGGTGGAACTGGGGTATGCAACTGGGGGGTGCAACTGGGGGGTGGTACTGTGGGGTGCAACTGAGGGCTGCAACTGAGGGGTGCAACTGGGGGGTGGTACTGTGGGGTGCAACTGAGGGGTGCAACTGAGGGGTGCAACTGAGGGGTGCAACTGAGGGCTGCAACTGGGGGGTGCAACTGAGGGGTGCAACCCAGGGGTGCAACTGAGGGGTGCAACTGAGAGGTGCAGCTGAGGGGTGCAACTGAGGGATGCAACTGGGGGGTGCAACTGAGGGGTGCAACTGAGGGGTGCAACTGAGGGGTGCAATTGAGGGGTGCAACTGAGGGCTGCAACTGAGGGGTGGAACTCGGGGGTGCAACTGAGGGGTGCAACTGGGGGGTGGTACTGTGGGGTGCAACTGAGGGGTGCAACTGAGGGGTGCAACTGAGGGGTGCAACTGAGGGCTGCAACTGGGGGGTGCAACTGAGGGGTGCAACCCAGGGGTGCAACTGAGGGGTGCAACTCAGGGGTGCAACAGAGGGGTGCAACTGAGGGGTGCAACTGAGGGGTGCAACTGAGGGGTGCAACTGAGGGGTGCAACTAAGGGGTGCAACTGAGGGGTGCAATTGGGGGGTGGAACTGGTGCGTGCAACTGGGGGGTGCAACTGAGGGGTGCAACTGAGGGGTGCAACTGGGGGGTGCAACTGAGGGGTGCAACTGAGGGGTGCAACTGAGGGGTGCAACTGGGGGGTGCAACTGAGGGGTGCAACTGGGGGGGGCAACTGAGGGGTGCAACTGAGGGGTGCAACTGAGGGGTGCAACTGAGGGGTGCAACTGGGGGGTGGAACTGGGGGGTGCAACTGAGGGGTGCAACTGAGGGGTGCAACTGAGGGGTGCAACTGAGGGGTGCAACTGAGGGGTGCAACTGAGGGGTGCAACTGAGGAGTGCAACTGAGGGGTGCAACTGAGTAGTGCAACTGGGGGGTGCAACTGAGGGGTGCAACTGAGGGGTGCAACTGAGGGGTGGAACTGCGGGGTGCAACTGAGGGGTGCAACTGAGGGGTGCAATTGGGGGGTGCAACTGGGTTGTGCAACTGGGGGGTGCAACTGAGGGGTGCAACTGAGGGGTGCAACTGGGGGGTGCAACTGACGGGTGCAACTGAGGGGTACAACTGAGGGGTGCAACTGAGGGGTGCAACTGGGGGGTGCAACTGGGGGGTGCAACTGAGGGGTGCAACTGAGGGGTGCAACTGAGGGTTGGAACTGCGGGGCGCAACCGAGGGGTGCAACTGGGGGGTGCAACTGAGGGGTGCAACTGAGGGGTGCAACTGAGGGGTGCAACTGAGGGGTGCAACTGGGGGGTGCAACTGAGGGGTGCAACTGAGGGGTGCAACTGAGGGGTGCAACTGAGGGGTGGAACTGCGGCGTGCAACCGAGGGGTGCAACTGGGGGGTGCAACTGAGGGGTGCAACTGAGGGGTGCAACTTAGGGGTGCAACTGAGGGGTGCAACTGAGGGGTGCAACTGAGGGGTGCAACTGGGAGTTGCAACTGAGGGGCGCAACTTAGGGGTGCAACTGAGGGGTGCAACTGAGGGGTGCAACTGAGGGGTGCAACTGAGGGGTGCAACTGAGGGGTGCAACCGAGGGGTGCAACTGAGGGGTGCAACTGAGGGGTGCAACTGAGGGATGCAACTGGGGGGTGCAGCTGAGGGGTGCAACTGAGGGGTGCAACTGAGGGGTGCAATTGAGGGGTGCAACTGGGGGGTGCAACTGAGGGGTGCAACTGAGGGGTGCAACTGAGGGGTGCAACTGAGGGGTGCAACTGAGGGGTGCAACTGAGGGGTGCAACTGAGGGGTGCAACTTGGGGGTGCAACTGAGGGGTGCAACTGGGGGATGCAACTGAGGGGTGCAACTGAGGGGTGCAACTGGGGGGTGCAACTGAGGGGTGCAACTGGGAGTTGCAACTGAGGGGCGCAACTGAGGGGTGCAACTGAGGGGTGTAACTGAGGGGTGCAACTCGGGGCTGCAACTGAGGGGTGCAACTGAGGGGTGCAACTGAGGGGTGCAACTGAGGGGTGCAATTGAGGGGTGCAACTGAGGGGTGCAACTGAGGGCTGCAACTGATGGGTGGAACTGGGGTATGCAACTGGGGGGTGCAACTGGGGGGTGCAACTGAGGGGTGCAACTGAGGGGTGCAACTGAGGGGTGCAACTGAGGGGTGCAACTGAGGGGTGCACCTGGGGGGTGCAACTGAGGGGTGCAACTGGGGGGTGCAACTGAGGGGTGCAACTGAGGGGTGCAACTGAGGGGTGCAACTGAGGGGTGCAACTGAGGGGTGCAACTAAGGGGTGCAACTGAGGGGTGCAATAGGGGGGTGCAACTGGGTGGTGCAACTGGGGGGTGCAAATGAGGGGTGCAACTGGGGGGTGCAAACGGGGGGTGCAACTGAGGGGTGCAACTGGGGGGTGCAACTGAGGGGTGCAACTGAGGGGTGCAATCGGGGGGTGCAACTGAGGGGTGCAACTGGGGGGTGCAACTGAGGGGTGTAACTGAGGGGTGCAACTGGGGGGTGCAACTGAGGGGTGCAACTGGGGGGTGCAACTGAGGGGTGCAACTGACGGGTGCCATCGGGGGGTGCAACTGAGGGGTGCAACTGGGGGGTGCAACTGAGGGGTGCAACTGAGGGGTGCAACTGGGGGGTGCAACTGGGGCGTGCAACTGGGGGGTGCAACTGAGGGGTGCAACTGGGGGGTGCAACTGAGGGGTGCAACTGAGGGGTGCAATCGGGGGGTGCAACTGAGGGGTGCAACTGAGGGGTGCAACTGAGGGGTGCAACTGGGGGGTGCAACTGAGGGGTGCAACTGAGGGGTGCAACTGGGGGGTGCAACTGGGGCGTGCAACTGGGGGGTGCAACTGAGGGGTGCAACTGAGGGGTGCAACTGAGGGGTGCCACTGAGGGGTGCAACTGGGGGGTGCAACTGGGGGGTGCAACTGAGGAGTGCAACTGAGGGGTGCAACTGAGGGGTGCAACTGAGGGGTGCAACTGGGGGGTGCAACTGGGGGGTGCAACTGAGGGGTGCAACTGAGGGGTGCAACTGAGGGGTGCAACTGAGGGGTGCAACTGAGGGGTGCAACTGGGGCGTGCAACTGGGGGGTGCAACTGAGGGGTGCAACTGGGGGGTGCAACTGAGGGGTGCAACTGAGGGGTGCAATCGGGGGGTGCAACTGAGGGGTGCAACTGGGGGGTGCAAGCGAGGGGTGCAACTGAGGGGTGCAACTGGGGGGTGCAACTGGGGCGTGCAACTGGGGGGTGCAACTGAGGGGTGCAACTGAGGGGTGCAACTGACGGGTGCAACTGGGGGGTGCAACTGAGGGGTGCAACTGAGGGGTGCAACTGAGGGGTGCAACTGAGGGGTGCAACTGGGGGGTGCAACTGGGGGGTGCAACTGAGGGGTGCAACTGGGGGGTGCAACTGAGGGGTGCAACTGAGGGGTGCAACTGAGGGGTGCAGCTGAGGGGTGCAACTGGGGGGTGCAACTGAGGGGTGCAACTGAGGGGTGCAACTGAGGGGTGCAACTGAGGGGTGGAACTGGGGGGTGCAACTGGGGGGTGCAACTGAGGGTTGCAACTGAGGGGTGGAACTGCGGGGTGCAACCGAGGGGTGCAACTGGGGGGTGCAACTGGGGGGTGCAACTGAGGGGTGCAACTGAGGGGTGCAACTGAGGGGTGCAACTTTGGGGGTGCAACTGAGGGGTGCAACTGAGGGGTGCAACTGAGGGGTGCAATTGAGGGGTGGAACTGCGGGGTGCAACCGAGGGGTGCAACTGGGGGATGCAACTGAGGGGTGCAGCTGAGGGGTGCAACTGAGAGGTGCAGCTGAGGGGTGCAACTGAGGGATGCAACTGGGGGGTGCAACTGAGGGGTGCAACTGAGGGGTGCAACTGAGGGGTGCAATTGAGGGGTGCAACTGAGGGCTGCAACTAAGGGGTGGAACTCGGGGGTGCAACTTAGGGGTGCAACTGGGGGGTGGTACTGTGGGGTGCAACTGAGGGGTGCAACTGAGGGGTGCAACTGAGGGCTGCAACTGGGGGGTGCAACTGGGGGGTGCAACTGGGGCTTGCAACTGAGGGGTGCAACTGAGGGGTGCAACTGAGGGGTGCAACTGAGGGGTGCACCTGAGGGGTGCAACTGAGGGGTGTATCTAAGGGGTGCAACTGAGGGGTGCAATTGGGGGGTGCAACTGGGTTTTGCAACTGGGGGGTGCAACTGAGGGGTTCAACTGAGGGGTGCAACTGGGGGGTGCAACTGAGGGGTGCAACTGAGGGGTGCAACTGAGGGGTGCAACTCGGGGGTGCAACTGAGGGGTGCAACTGGGGGGGGCAACTGAGGGGTGCAACTGAGGGGTGCAACTGGGGTGCAACTGAGGGGTGCAACTGAGGGGTGCAACTGAGGGTTGCACCTGGGGGGTGCAACTGAGGGGTGCAACTGAGGGGTGCAACTGAGGGGTGCAACTGAGGGGTGCAACTGAGGGGTGCAACTGAGGGGTGCAACTGAGGGGTGCAACCTGGGAGGTGCAACTGAGGGGTGCAACTCGGGGGTGCAACTGAGTGGTGCAACTGAGGGGTGCAACTGAGGGGTGCAACTGAGGGGTGCAACTGAGGGGTGGAACTGGTGCGTGCAACTGACGGGTGCAACTGGGGGGTGAAACTGGGGGGTGCAACTGAGGGGTGCAACTGGGGGGTGCAACTGAGGGGTGCAACTGAGGGGTGCAACTGAGGGGTGCAACTGAGGGGTGCAACTGCGGGGTGCAACTGAGGGGTGCAACTGAGGGGTGCAACTGAGGGGTGCAACTGAGGGGTGGAACTGCAGGGTGCAACCGAGGGGTGCAACTGGGGGGTGCAACTGAGGGGTGCAGCTGAGGGGTGCAACTGAGGGGTGCAACTGAGGGGTGCGACTGAGGGGTGCAACTGAGGGGTGCAACTGAGGGGTGCAACTGAGGGGTGCAACTGAGAGGTGCAGCTGACGTGTGCAACTGAGGGGTGCAACTGGGGGGTGCAACTGAGGGGTGCAACTGAGGGGTGCGACTGAGGGGTGCAACTGAGGGGTGCAACTGAGGGGTGCAACTGAGGGGTGGAACTCGGGGGTGCAACTGAGGGGTGCAACTGGGGGGTGCAACTGAGGGGTGCAACTGAGGGGTGCAACTGAAGGGGTGCAACTGAGGGGTGCAACTGAGGGGTGCAACTGAGGGGTGCACCTGAGGGGTGCAACTGAGGGCTGCAACTGGGGGGTGCAACTGGGGGGTGCAACTGGGGGTTGCAACTGAGGGCTGCAACTGAGGGGTGCAACTGAGGGGTGCAACTGAGGGGTGCAACTGAGGGGTGGAACTGCGGGGTGCAACCGAGGGGTGCAACTGGGGGGTGCAACTGAGGGGTGCAACTGAGGGGTGCAACTGAGAGGTGCAGCTGAGGTGTGCAACTGAGGGGTGCAACTGAGGGGTGCAACTGAGGGGTGCAACTGAGGGGTGCAACTGGGGGCTACAACTGAGGGGTGCAACTGAGGGGTGCAACTGAGGGGTGCAACTGAGGGGTGCAACTGAGGGGTGCAACTGGGGGGTGCAACTGAGGGGTGCAACTGGGGGGTGCAACTGAGGGTTGCAACTGAGGGGTGCAACTGGGGGCTGCAACTGAGGGGTGCAACTGCGGGGTGCAACTGAGGGGTGCAACTGAGGGGTGCAACTGAGGGGTGCAACTGGGGGGTGCAACTGAGGGGTCCACCTCGGGGGTGCAACTGAGGGGTGCAACTGAGGGGTGCAACTGAGGGGTGCAACTGAGGGGTGCAACTGAGGGGTGCAAATGAGGGGTGCAACTGAGGGGTGCAACTGAGGGGTGCAACTGGGGAGGAGGAGGAGGAGGAGGAGGAGCGCCTGCCGCGGTCCCACGTACGGTGAGCCTTGGCGTCGTCCCTCGGGGGCCCCACGCAGGCTCTGCCGAGGGAGTCCTCCGTCTTACCTCCGCTAGAGTAAGACGAATCTCGCCGCACACCTGAGAACGCCCCTCCCAGCAGGCCGTCTGGGTCTAAGCGCCGGTGTACGACCACGCTACGGTCCGATCTGCTCTCCGGTCCCGGCCACCGACCGCTCCGAACTGTCCTGGATAACACCCGAGGAGATGTCCCAGGATCAACGGGCACGGAAGGTGTGGGTCTCCCGGGGCATCACCCCCGACTTGAAAACGTCGCCGGGCTAAATAGAACGCGGCCCAGCACGACTGTGCGCACTGCCGGCGGGCTGAGTACCGCCGGCGGCGCGAGTACGGTCACGTTACACGATCACGCGCACCGCCGGTGGCCTGGGTACCCCCGGGTTCTGTGGGTGCGGGACGTGCGTCAGCGCCTTGTTGGCGCACGGTTGTCTGGGCGCCGCCATGGTGGCGCACTGCCCCGGAGGTCGTGCTGTGGCGACGCACTGGTGAGTTGGCGGCACCACGGTGGTGCTCCGCCATCGTTGTCGCGGCACATTGGTGCTTGGCTGTTGGGGCGGTGCTTCTGTGGTGCTCTGCCCTGGAGGTCGCGCCACGACGGCGTACGTCTACGGCGAAGGCACCACGACGGTGTCCTGCCATTGCGCCTGGTGGCTGGGCGAGGCGGTGAGGACCGCCGAAGTCACGCGAGGCGGTGAGCACCGCCGACGACAAAGCACCCCTGCACGAGGTGTCACGGTTAGCGGAGCGCCAGGTGCAGACCCAACAATGGTGCCTCGAATATTGGCCTGGAGGAAACACCATGGCAAGGCTGGCGCAAACGTTCCACGGGTCTGGGCGGCGCCACGGTGGCGCTCTGCACCGGAAACCGCGCCACGACGGCGCACGTGCGTGTTGGCGGCACAACGATTGTGCTCTGCCACTGAGCCGGCGCCACGACAACGCACGGGCGTTCAGTCGGCGCCGCGACGGCGTACCCGGGCGTTGGCGGCACCACGGTGGTGCTCTGCGACTGTGCTGGTGTCGCATGGCCCTGGAGGAGGCACAGCAATGGCATACCTGTGCGTCAGCCGCGCCACGATGGCGCACGTGCACGCTGGCGGCACCACGATGGCGCTTCGCCACTGGACTGGCGTCACGGCTGGGCAGTGCCACGATGGCGCTCTGCCCCGAAGATCTTGCCACGGACTGTTTGGGCGGCGCCACGGCGGCGCTCTGCCAAGAAGGCCGCGCCACGACGGCGCTCTGCCCAGAAGGCCGCGCCACGACGGCGCACGGGTACGTTCGCGGCGCCACGATGGTGCCCTGCCATTGAGCCCGCGCCATGTCGGCGCAGAGCTGTCGGGGCAGGCGCCACGTTGGCGTCTGGCGGTCGGGGGGAGGCCACGTATGTGCATCTGTCCCCCACAGGACTGCATGTCTGGCCCAGGGAGGGGTCCTGGACGGTTGGCGGGCGGGGTGGGCCCGGCCTGACACAGGGAAGACGCACGAGAAATCGAGACGTATCACGACTGACTTCGAGCGTGGCAGTGCGTGTGGGCAATCCGTCCCACAGCTACCATCCTGAGGGTTTTTAGACTGGTGCCAGGTCACCAGAACTGGGGAGTGCAACTGGGGTATGCAACTGAGGGGTGCAACTGGGGGGTGCAACTGAGGGGTGCAACTGAGGGGTGCAACTGAGGGGTGCAACTGAGGGGTGCAACTGAGGGGTGCAACTGAGGGGTGCAACTGAGGGGTGCAACGGGGGTGTGCAACTCAGGGGTACAACTGAGGGGTGCAACTGAGAGGTGCAGCTGAGGTGTGTTATACTGAGGGGTGCAACTGGGCCGTGCAACTGAGGGCTGCAACTGAGGGGTGCAACTGAGGGGTGCAACTGAGGGATGCAACTGAGGGCTGCAACTGAGGGGTGGAACTCGGGGGTGCAACTGAGGGGTGCAACTGGGGGGTGCAACTGAGGGGTGCAACTGAGGGGTGCAACTGACGGGTGCAACTGAGGGGTGCAACTGAGGGGTGCAACTGAGGGGTGCAACTGAGGGGTGCAACTGAGGGGTGCTACTGAGGGGTGCAACTGAGGGGTGCAACTGAGGGGTGCAACTGAGGGGTGCAACTGAGGGGTGCAACTGGGGGGTGCAACTGCGAGGTGCAACTGAGGGGTGCAACTGGGGGCTGCAACTGAGGGGTGGAACTGCGGGGTGCAACTGAGGGGTGCAACTGAGGGGTGCAACTGAGGGATGCAACTGGGGAGTGCAACTGGGGGGTGCAACTGGGGGGTGCAACTGAGGGGTGCAACTGAGGGGTGCAACTGGGGGGTGCAACTGAGGGGTGCAACTGAGGGGTGCAACTGAGGGGTGCAACTGAGGGGTGCAACTGAGGGGTGCAACTGAGGGGTGCAACTGGGGAGTGCAACTGGGGGGTGCAACTGAGGGGTGCAACTGGGGGGTGCAACTGAGGGGTGCAACTGAGGGGTGCTACTGAGGGGTGCAACTGAGGGGTGCAACTGAGGGGTGCAACTGAGGGGTGCAACTGAGGGGTGCAACCGGGGGGTGCAACTGAGGGGTGCAACTGAGGGGTGCAACTGGGGGCTGCAACTGAGGGGTGGAACTGCGGGGTGCAACTGAGGGGTGCAACTGAGGGGTGCAACTGAGGGGTGCAACCTGGGAGGTGCAACTGAGGGGTGCAACTGGGGGGTGCAACTGAGGGGTGCAACTGAGGGGTGCAACTGAGGGGCGCAGCTGAGGGGTGCAACTGAGGGGTGCAACTGAGGGGTGCAACTGAGGGGTGCAACTGAGGGGTGCAACTGAGGGGTGCAACTGGGGAGTGCAACTGGGGTATGCAACTGAGGGGTGCAACTGGGGGGTGCAACTGAGGGGTGCAACTGAGGGGTGCAACTGAGGGGTGCAACTGAGGGGTGCAACTGAGGGGTGCAACTGAGGGGTGCAACTGGGGGGTGCAACTCAGGGGTGCAACTGAGGGGTGCAACTGAGAGGTGCAGCTGAGGTGTGCAACTGAGGGGTGCAACTGGGGCGTGCAACCGAGGGGTGCAACTGAGGGGTGCAACTGAGGGGTGCAACTGAGGGATGCAACTGAGGGCTGCAACTGAGGGGTGGAACTCGGGGGTGCAACTGAGGGGTGCAACTGGGGGGTGCAACTGAGGGGTGCAACTGAGGGGTGCAACTGAGGGGCGCGACTGAGGGGTGCAACTGAGGGGTGCAACTGAGGGGTGCAACTGGGGGCTGCAACTGAGGGGTGCAACTGAGGGGTGCAACTGAGGGGTGCAACTGAGGGGTGCAACTGAGGGGTGCAACTGGGGGGTGCAACCTGGGGGGTGCAACTGGGGGGTGCAACTGAGGGGTGCAATTGGGGGGTGCAACAGAGGGGTGCAACTGAGAGGTGCAACTGACGGGTGGAACTCGGGGGTGCAACTGAGGGGTGCAACTGAGGGGTGCAACTGAGGGCTGCAACTGATGGTTGGAACTGGGGGGTGCAACTGAGGGGTGCAACTGGGGGGTGCAGCTGAGGGGTGCAACTGACGGGTGCAACTGAGGGGTGCAACTGAGGGGTGCAACTGAGGGGTGCAACTGAGGGGTGCAACTGAGGGGTGCAACTGAGGGGTGCAACTGAGGGGTGCAACTGAGGGGTGCAACTGAGGGGTGCAACTGAGGGGTGCAACTGGGGGGTGCAACTGCGGGGTGCAACTGAGGGGTGCAACTGGGGGCTGCAACTGAGGGGTGGAACTGCGGGGTGCAACTGAGGGGTGCAACTGAGGGGTGCAACTGAGGGATGCAACTGGGGAGTGCAACTGGGGGGTGCAACTGGGGGGTGCAACTGAGGGGTGCATTTGAGGGGTGCAACTGGGGGGTGCAACTGAGGGGTGCAACTGAGGGGTGCAACTGAGGGGTGCAACTGAGGGGTGCAACTGAGGGGTGCAACTGAGGGGTGCAACTGGGGAGTGCAACTGGGGGGTGCAACTGAGGGGTGCAACTGAGGGGTGCAACTGAGGGGTGCAACTGAGGGGTGCAACTGAGGGGGGCAACTGAGGGGTGCAACTGGGGGGTGCAACTGAGGGGTGCAACTGAGGGGTGCAACTGAGGGGTGCAACTGAGGGGTGCAACTGAGGGGTGCAACTGAGGGGTGCAACTGAGGGGTGCAACTAAGGGGTGCAACTGAGGGGTGCAATAGGGGGGTGCAACTGGGGGGTGCAACTGGGGGGTGCAACTGAGGGGTGCAACTGAGGGGTGCAACTGGGGGGTGCAACTGGGGTTGCAACTGAGGGGTGCAACTGGGGGGGGTAATTGAGGGGTGCAACTGAGGGGTGCAACTGGGGGGTGCAACTGAGGGGTGCAACTGGGGGGTGCAAGTGAGGGGTGCAACTGAGGGGTGCAACTGAGGGGTGCAACTGAGGGGTGCAACTGAGGGGTGCAACTGAGGGGTGCAACTGGGGAGTGCAACTGGGGGGTGCAACTGAGGGGTGCAACTGGGGGGTGCAACTGAGGGGTGCAACTGAGGGGTGCTACTGAGGGGTGCAACTGAGGGGTGCAACTGAGGGGTGCAACTGAGGGGTGCAACTGAGGGGTGCAACCGGGGGGTGCAACTGAGGGGTGCAACTGAGGGGTGCAACTGGGGGCTGCAACTGAGGGGTGGAACTGCGGGGTGCAACTGAGGGGTGCAACTGAGGGGTGCAACTGAGGGGTGCAACCTGGGAGGTGCAACTGAGGGGTGCAACTGAGGGGTGCAACTGAGGGGTGCAACTGAGGGGTGCAACTGAGGGGTGCAACTGAGGGGTGCAACTGAGGGGTGCAACTGGGGAGTGCAACTGGGGTATGCAACTGAGGGGTGCAACTGGGGGGTGCAACTGAGGGGTGCAACTGAGGGGTGCAACTGAGGGGTGCAACTGAGGGGTGCAACTGAGGGGTGCAACTGAGGGGTGCAACTGGGGGGTGCAACTCAGGGGTGCAACTGAGGGGTGCAACTGAGAGGTGCAGCTGAGGTGTGCAACTGAGGGGTGCAACTGGGGCGTGCAACCGAGGGGTGCAACTGAGGGGTGCAACTGAGGGGTGCAACTGAGGGATGCAACTGAGGGCTGCAACTGAGGGGTGGAACTCGGGGGTGCAACTGAGGGGTGCAACTGGGGGGTGCAACTGAGGGGTGCAACTGAGGGGTGCAACTGAGGGGCGCGACTGAGGGGTGCAACTGAGGGGTGCAACTGAGGGGTGCAACTGGGGGCTGCAACTGAGGGGTGCAACTGAGGGGTGCAACTGAGGGGTGCAACTGAGGGGTGCAACTGAGGGGTGCAACTGGGGGGTGCAACCTGGGGGGTGCAACTGGGGGGTGCAACTGAGGGGTGCAATTGGGGGGTGCAACAGAGAGGTGCAACTGAGAGGTGCAACTGACGGGTGGAACTCGGGGGTGCAACTGAGGGGTGCAACTGAGGGGTGCAACTGAGGGCTGCAACTGATGGTTGGAACTGGGGGGTGCAACTGAGGGGTGCAACTGGGGGGTGCAGCTGAGGGGTGCAACTGACGGGTGCAACTGAGGGGTGCAACTGAGGGGTGCAACTGAGGGGTGCAACTGAGGGGTGCAACTGAGGGGTGCAACTGAGGGGTGCAACTGAGGGGTGCAACTGAGGGGTGCAACTGAGGGGTGCAACTGAGGGGTGCAACTGGGGGGTGCAACTGCGGGGTGCAACTGAGGGGTGCAACTGGGGGCTGCAACTGAGGGGTGGAACTGCGGGGTGCAACTGAGGGGTGCAACTGAGGGGTGCAACTGAGGGATGCAACTGGGGAGTGCAACTGGGGGGTGCAACTGGGGGGTGCAACTGAGGGGTGCATTTGAGGGGTGCAACTGGGGGGTGCAACTGAGGGGTGCAACTGAGGGGTGCAACTGAGGGGTGCAACTGAGGGGTGCAACAGAGGGGTGCAACTGAGGGGTGCAACTGGGGAGTGCAACTGGGGGGTGCAACTGAGGGGTGCAATTGAGGGGTGCAACTGAGGGGTGCAACTGAGGGGTGCAACTGAGGGGGGCAACTGAGGGGTGCAACTGGGGGGTGCAACTGAGGGGTGCAACTGAGGGGTGCAACTGAGGGTTGCAACTGAGGGGTGCAAGTGAGGGGTGCAACTGAGGGGTGCAACTGAGGGGTGCAACTAAGGGGTGCAACTGAGGGGTGCAATAGGGGGGTGCAACTGGGGGGTGCAACTGGGGGGTGCAACTGAGGGGTGCAACTGAGGGGTGCAACTGGGGGGTGCAACTGGGGTTGCAACTGAGGGGTGCAACTGGGGGGGGTAATTGAGGGGTGCAACTGAGGGGTGCAACTGGGGGGTGCAACTGAGGGGTGCAACTGGGGGGTGCAACTGAGGGGTGCAACTGAGGGGTGGAAATGAGGGGTGCAACTGAGGGGTGCAACTGAGGGGTGCAACTGGGGGGTGCAACTGGGGGGTGCAACTGGGGGGTGCAACTGAGGGGTGCAACTGAGGGGTGCAACTGAGAGGTGCAACTGAGGGGTGCAACTGAGGGGTGCAACTGAGGGGTGCAACTGAGGGGTGCAACTGAGGGGTGCAACTGAGGGGTGCAACTGAGGGGTGCAACTGGGGGGTGCAACTTGGGGGTGCAACTGAAGGGGTGCAACTGAGGGGTGCAACTGAGGGGTGCAACTGAGGGGTGCAACTGGGGGCTGCAACTGAGGGTCGGAACTGCGGGGTGCAACTGAGGGGTGCAACTGAGGGGTGCAACTGAGGGGTGCAACCTGGGAGGTGCAACTGAGGGGTGCAACTGGGGGGTGCCACTGAGGGGTGCAACTGAGGGGTGCAACTGAGGGGTGCAACTGAGGGGTGCAACTGAGGGGTGCAACTGAGGGGTGCAACTGAGGGGTGCAACTGAGGGGTGCAACTGAGGGGTGCAACTGGGGAGTGCAACTGGGGTATGCAACTGAGGGGTGCAACTGGGTGGTGCAACTGAGGGGTGCAACTGAGGGGTGCAACTGAGGGGTGCAACTGAGGGGTGCAACTGAGGGGTGCAACTGAGGGGTGCAACTGAGGGGTGCAACGGGGGGGTGCAACTCAGGGGTGCAACTGAGGGGTGCAACTGAGAGGTGCAGCTGAGGTGTGCAACTGAGGGGTGCAACTGGGGCGTGCAACTGAGGGGTGCAACTGAGGGGTGCAACTGAGGGGTGCAGCTGAGGGATGCAACTGAGGGGTGGAACTGAGGGGTGCAACTGGGGGGTGCAACTGAGGGGTGCAACTGAGGGGTGCAACTGAGGGGTGCAACTGAGGGGTGCAACTGGGGAGTGCAACTGGGGGGTGCAACTGGGGGGTGCAACTGAGGGGTGCAACTGAGGGGTGCAACTGAGGGGTGCAACTGAGGGGTGCAACTGAGGGGTGCAACTGAGGGGTGCAACTGGGGGGTGGAACTGAGGGGTGCAACTGGGGAGTGCAACTGGGGGGTGCAACTGGGGGGTGCAACTGAGGGGTGCAACTGAGGGGTGCAACTGAGGGGTGCAACTGAGGGGTGCAACTGAGGGGTGCAACTGAGGGGTGCAACTGGGGGGTGCAACTGCGGGGTGCAACTGAGGGGTGCAACTGGGGGCTGCAACTGAGGGGTGGAACTGGGGGGTGCAACTGAGGGGTGCAACTGAGGGGTGCAACTGAGGGATGCAACTGGGGAGTGCAACTGGGGGGTGCAACTGGGGGGTGCAACTGAGGGGTGCAACTGAGGGGTGCAACTGAGGGGTGCAACTGAGGGGTGCAACTGAGGGGTGCAACTGAGGGGTGCAACTGGGGAGTGCAACTGGGGGGTGCAACTGAGGGGTGCAACTGGGGGGTGCAACTGAGGGGTGCAACTGAGGGGTGCAACTGAGGGGTGCAACTGAGGGGTGCAACTGAGGGGTGCAACTGAGGGGTGCAACTGAGGGGTGCAACTCAGGGGTGCAACTGAGGGGTGCAATAGGGGGGTGCAACTGGGGGGTGCAACTGAGGGGTGCAACTGGGGGGTGCAACTTGGGGGTGCAACTGAGGGGTGCAACTGAGGGGTGCAACTGAGGGGTGCAACTGGGGGGTGCAACTGAGGGGTGCAACTGGGGGGGGCAATTGAGGGGTGCAACTGAGGGGTGCAACTGAGGGGTGCAACTGAGGGGTGCAACTGAGGGGTGCAACTGGGGGGTGCAACTGGGGGGTGCAACTGGGGGGTGCAACTGAGGGGTGCAACTGAGGGGTGCAACTGAGGGTTGCAACTGGGCAGTGCAACTGGGGGGTGCAACTGAGGGGTGCAACTGAGGGGTGCAACTGAGGGGTGCAACTGAGGGGTGCAACTGAGGGGTGCAACTGAGGGGTGCAACTGAGGGGTGCAACTGAGGGGTGCAACTGAGGGGCGCGACTGAGGGGTGCAACTGAGGGGTGCAACTGAGGGGTGCAACTGAGGGGTGCAACTGGGGGGTGCAACTGAGGGGTGCAACTGAGGGGTGCAACTGAGGGGTGCAACTGAGGGGTGCAACTGGGGAGTGCAACTGGGGGGTGCAACTGGGGGGTGCAACTGAGGGGTGCAACTGAGGGGTGCAACTGAGGGGTGCAACTGAGGGGTGCAACTGAGGGGTGCAACTGAGGGGTGCAACTGGGGGGTGCAACTGCGGGGTGCAACTGAGGGGTGCAACTGGGGGCTGCAACTGAGGGGTGGAACTGCGGGGTGCAACTGAGGGGTGCAACTGAGGGGTGCAACTGAGGGGTGCAACTGGGGAGTGCAACTGGGGTATGCAACTGAGGGGTGCAACTGGGGGGTGCAACTGAGGGGTGCAACTGAGGGGTGCAACTGAGGGGTGCAACTGAGGGGTGCAACTGAGGGGTGCAACTGAGGGGTGCAACTGAGGGGTGCAACGGGGGGGTGCAACTCAGGGGTGCAACTGAGGGGTGCAACTGAGAGGTGCAGCTGAGGTGTGCAACTGAGGGGTGCAACTGGGGCGTGCAACTGAGGGGTGCAACTGAGGGGTGCAACTGAGGGGTGCAACTGAGGGATGCAACTGAGGGGTGGAACTGAGGGGTGCAACTGGGGGGTGCAACTGAGGGGTGCAACTGAGGGGTGCAACTGAGGGGTGCAACTGAGGGGTGCAACTGGGAAGTGCAACTGGGGGGTGCAACTGGGGGGTGCAACTGAGGGGTGCAACTGAGGGGTGCAACTGAGGGGTGCAACTGAGGGGTGCAACTGAGGGGTGCAACTGAGGGGTGCAACTGGGGGGTGGAACTGAGGGGTGCAACTGGGGAGTGCAACTGGGGGGTGCAACTGGGGGGTGCAACTGAGGGGTGCAACTGAGGGGTGCAACTGAGGGGTGCAACTGAGGGGTGCAACTGAGGGGTGCAACTGAGGGGTGCAACTGGGGGGTGCAACTGCGGGGTGCAACTGAGGGGTGCAACTGAGGGGTGCAACTGAGGGGTGCAACTGGGGGCTGCAACTGAGGGGTGCAACTGAGGGGTGCAACTGGGGGCTGCAACTGAGGGGTGGAACTGGGGGGTGCAACTGAGGGGTGCAACTGAGGGGTGCAACTGAGGGATGCAACTGGGGAGTGCAACTGGGGGGTGCAACTGGGGGGTGCAACTGAGGGGTGCAACTGAGGGGTGCAACTGAGGGGTGCAACTGAGGGGTGCAACTGAGGGGTGCAACTGAGGGGTGCAACTGAAGAGTGCAACTGGGGGGTGCAACTGAGGGGTGCAACTGGGGGGTGCAACTGAGGGGTGCAACTGAGGGGTGCAACTGAGGGGTGCAACTGAGGGGTGCAACTGAGGGGTGCAACTGAGGGGTGCAACTGAGGGGTGCAACTAAGGGGTGCAACTGAGGGGTGCAATAGGGGGGTGCAACTGGGGGGTGCAACTGAGGGGTGCAACTGGGGGGTGCAACTTGGGGGTGCAACTGAGGGGTGCAACTGAGGGGTGCAACTGAGGGGTGCAACTGGGGGGTGCAACTGAGGGGTGCAACTGGGGGGGGCAATTGAGGGGTGCAACTGAGGGGTGCAACTGAGGGGTGCAACTGAGGGGTGCAACTGAGGGGTGCAACTGGGGGGTGCAACTGGGGGGTGCAACTGGGGGGTGCAACTGAGGGGTGCAACTGAGGGGTGCAACTGAGGGTTGCAACTGGGCAGTGCAACTGGGGGGTGCAACTGAGGGGTGCAACTGAGGGGTGCAACTGAGGGGTGCAACTGAGGGGTGCAACTGAGGGGTGCAACTGAGGGGTGCAACTGAGGGGTGCAACTGAGGGGTGCAACTGAGGGGCGCGACTGAGGGGTGCAACTGAGGGGTGCAACTGAGGGGTGCAACTGAGGGGTGCAACTCAGGGGTGCAACTGAGCGCTGCAACTGAGGGGTGGAACTGGGGGGTGCAACTGAGGGGTGCAACTGGGGAGTGCAACTGGGGGGTGCAACTGGGGGGTGCAACTGAGGGGTGCAACTGAAGGGTGCAACTGAGGGGTGCAACTGAGGGGTGCAACTGAGGGGTGCAACTGAGGGGTGCAACTCGGGGGTGCAACTGCGGGGTGCAACTGAGGGGTGCAACTGGGGGCTGCAACTGAGGGGTGGAACTGCGGGGTGCAACTGAGGGGTGCAACTGAGGGGTGCAACTGGGGGGTGCAACTGAGGGGTGCAACTGAGGGGTGCAACTGGGGGGTGCAACTGAGGGGTGCAACTGAGGGGTGCAACTGAGGGGTGCAACTGAGGGGTGCAACTGGGGGGTGCAACTGAGGGGTGCAACTGAGGGGTGCAACTGAGGGGTGCAACTGAGGGGTGCAACGGGGGGGTGCAACTCAGGGGTGCAACTGAGGGGTGCAACTGAGAGGTGCAGCTGAGGTGTGCAACTGAGGGGTGCAACTGGGGCGTGCAACTGAGGGGTGCAACTGAGGGGTGCAACTGAGGGGTGCAACTGAGGGATGCAACTGAGGGGTGGAACTGAGGGGTGCAACTGGGGGGTGCAACTGAGGGGTGCAACTGAGGGGTGCAACTGAGGGGTGCAACTGAGGGGTGCAACTGGGGAGTGCAACTGGGGGGTGCAACTGGGGGGTGCAACTGAGGGGTGCAACTGAGGGGTGCAACTGAGGGGTGCAACTGAGGGGTGCAACTGAGGGGTGCAACTGAGGGGTGCAACTGGGGGGTGGAACTGAGGGGTGCAACTGGGGAGTGCAACTGGGGGGTGCAACTGGGGGGTGCAACTGAGGGGTGCAACTGAGGGGTGCAACTGAGGGGTGCAACTGAGGGGTGCAACTGAGGGGTGCAACTGAGGGGTGCAACTGGGGGGTGCAACTGCGGGGTGCAACTGAGGGGTGCAACTGGGGGCTGCAACTGAGGGGTGGAACTGGGGGGTGCAACTGAGGGGTGCAACTGAGGGGTGCAACTGAGGGATGCAACTGGGGAGTGCAACTGGGGGGTGCAACTGGGGGGTGCAACTGAGGGGTGCAACTGAGGGGTGCAACTGAGGGGTGCAACTGAGGGGTGCAACTGAGGGGTGCAACTGAGGGGTGCAACTGGGGAGTGCAACTGGGGGGTGCAACTGAGGGGTGCAACTGGGGGGTGCAACTGAGGGGTGCAACTGAGGGGTGCAACTGAGGGGTGCAACTGAGGGGTGCAACTGAGGGGTGCAACTGAGGGGTGCAACTGAGGGGTGCAACTAAGGGGTGCAACTGAGGGGTGCAATAGGGGGGTGCAACTGGGGGGTGCAACTGAGGGGTGCAACTGGGGGGTGCAACTTGGGGGTGCAACTGAGGGGTGCAACTGAGGGGTGCAACTGAGGGGTGCAACTGGGGGGTGCAACTGAGGGGTGCAACTGGGGGGGGCAATTGAGGGGTGCAACTGAGGGGTGCAACTGAGGGGTGCAACTGAGGGGTGCAACTGAGGGGTGCAACTGGGGGGTGCAACTGGGGGGTGCAACTGGGGGGTGCAACTGAGGGGTGCAACTGAGGGGTGCAACTGAGGGTTGCAACTGGGCAGTGCAACTGGGGGGTGCAACTGAGGGGTGCAACTGAGGGATGCAACGGAGTGGTGCAACTGAGGGGTGCAACTGAGGGGTGCAACTGAGGGGTGCAACTGAGGGGTGCAACTGAGGGGTGCAACTGAGGGGCGCGACTGAGGGGTGCAACTGAGGGGTGCAACTGAGGGGTGCAACTGAGGGGTGCAACTCAGGGGTGCAACTGAGCGCTGCAACTGAGGGGTGGAACTGGGGGGTGCAACTGAGGGGTGCAACTGGGGAGTGCAACTGGGGGGTGCAACTGGGGGGTGCAACTGAGGGGTGCAACTGAAGGGTGCAACTGAGGGGTGCAACTGAGGGGTGCAACTGAGGGGTGCAACTGAGGGGTGCAACTCGGGGGTGCAACTGCGGGGTGCAACTGAGGGGTGCAACTGGGGGCTGCAACTGAGGGGTGGAACTGCGGGGTGCAACTGAGGGGTGCAACTGAGGGGTGCAACTGGGGGGTGCAACTGAGGGGTGCAACTGAGGGGTGCAACTGGGGGGTGCAACTGAGGGGTGCAACTGAGGGGTGCAACTGAGGGGTGCAACTGAGGGGTGCAACTGGGGGGTGCAACTGTGGGGTGCAACTGAGGGTTGCAACTGGGGGGTGCAACTGGGGGGTGCAACTGAGGGGTGCAACTGAGGGGTGCAACTGGGGGGTGCAACTGAGGGGTGCAACTGAGGGGTGCAACTGAGGGGTGCAACTGAGGGGTGCAACTGAGGGGTGCAACTGAGGGGTGCAACTGAGGGGTGCAACTGAGGGGTGCAACTGAGGGGTGCAACTGAGGGGTGCAACTGGGGGGTGCAACTTGGGGGTGCAACTGAAGGGGTGCAACTGAGGGGTGCAACTGAGGGGTGCAACTGAGGGGTGCAACTGGGGGGTGCAACTGAGGGGTGCAACTGGGGGTCGCAACTGAGGGGTGCAACTGAGGGGTGCAACTGAGGGGTGCAACTGAGGGGTGCAACTGGGGGGTGCATCTCGGGGGTGCAACTGAGGGGTGCAACTGAGGGGTGCAACTGAGGGGTGCAACTGAGGGGTGCAACTGAGGGGTGCAACTGGGGGGTGCAACTGGGTGGTGCAACTGAAGGGGTGCAACTGAGGGGTGCATTTCGGGGGTGCAACTGAGGGGTGCAACTGAGGGGTGCAACTGAGGGGTGCAACTGAGGGGTGCAATTGAGGGGTGGAACTGGGTGGTACAACTGACGGGTGCAACTGGGGGGTGCAACTGGGGGGTGCAACTGAGGGGTGCAACTGGGGGGTGCAACTAAGGGTCGCAACTGAGGGGTACAACTGAGGGGTGCAACTGGGGGGTGCAACTGGAGGGTGCACCTGAGGGGTGCAACTGAGGGGTGCAACTGAGGGCTGCAACTGAGGGGTGGATATGCGGGCTGCAACTGAGGGGTGCAACTGGGGGGTGCAACTGAGGGGTGCAACTGAGGGGTGCAACTGAGGGGTGCAACTGAGGGGTGCAACTGAGGGCTGCAACTGAGGGGTGGAACTCGGGGGTGCAACTGAGGGGTGCAAATGGGGGGTGCAACTGAGGGGTGCAACTGAGGGGTGCAACTGAGGGGCGCAACTGAGGGATGCAACTGAGGGGTGCAACTGAGGGGTGCAACTGGGGGGTGCAACTGAGGGGTGCAACTGAGGGGTGCAACTGGGGGGTGCAACTGAGGGATGCAACGGAGTGGTGCAACTGGGGGGTGCAACCTGGGAGGTGCAACTGAGGGGTGGAACTGGGGGGTGCAACTGAGGGGTGCAACTGAGGGGTGCAACTGAGGGGTTCAACTGGGGGGTGCAACTGAGAGGTGCAACTGAGGGGTGCAATTGAAGGTTGCAACTTTGGGGTGCAAGTGAGGGGTGCAACTGAGGGGTGCAACTGGGGGGTGCAACTGGGGGGTGCAACTGAGGGGTGCAACTGAGGGGTGCAACGGGGGGGTGCAACTGAGGGGTGCAACTGAGGGCTGCAACTGAGGGGTGCAACTGAGGGGTGCAACTGAGGGGTGCAACTGGGGGGTGCAACTGAGGGGTGCAACTGAGGGGTGGAACTGAGGGCTGCAACTGAGGGGTGCAACTGGGGGGTGCAACTGAGGGGTGCAACTGAGGGGTGCAACTGAGGTGTGCAACTGAGGGGTGCAACTGGGGGGTGCAACTGAGGGGTGCAACTGAGGGGTGCAACTGAGGGGTGCAACTGAGGGGTGGATCTGCGGGGTGCAATTGAGGGGTGCAACTGAGGGGTGCAACTGGGGGGTGCAACTAAGGGGTGCAACTGAGGGGCGCAACTGAGGGGCGCAACTGAGGGGTGCAACTGAGGGGTGCAACTGGGGGGTGCAACTGAGGGGTGCACCTGAGGGGTGCAACTGAGGGGTGCAACTGAGGGCTGCAACCGAGGGGTGGAACTCGGGGGTGCAACTGAGGGGTGCAATTGGGGGGTGCAACTGAGGGGTGCAACTGAGGGGTGCAACTGAGGGGTGCAACTGAGGGGTGCAACTGAGGGCTGCAACTGAGGGGTGGAACTCGGGGGTGCAACTGGGGGGGGGCAACTGAGGGGTGCAACTGAGGGGTGCAACTGAGGGGCGCAACTGAGGGGTGCAACTGAGGGGTGCAACTGAGGGGTGCAACTGGGGGCTGCAACTGAGGGGTGCAACTGAGGGGTGCAACTCGGGGGTGCAACTGAGGGGTGCAACTCGGGGGTGCAACTGAGGGGTGCAACTGAGGGGTGCAACTGAGGGCTGCAACTGAGGGGTGCAACTGGGGGGTGCAACTGAGGGATGCAACTGAGGAATGCAACTGAGGGGTGCAACTGAGGGGTGCAACTGAGGGGTGCAACCGAGGGGTGCAACTGAGGGGTGCAACTCAGGGGTGCAACTGAGGGGTGCAACTGAGGGCTGCAACTGAGGGCTGCAACTGAGGGGTGGAACTCGGGGGTGCAACTGAGGGGTGCAACTGGGGGGTGCAACTGAGGGGTGCAACTGAGGGGTGCAACTGAGGGGCGCGACTGAGGGGTGCAACTGAGGGGTGCAACTGAGGGGTGCAACTGGGGGCTGCAACTGAGGGGTGCAACTGAGGGGTGCAACTGAGGGGTGCAACTGAGGGGTGCAACTGAGGGGTGCAACTGGCGGGTGCAACCTGGAGGGTGCAACTGGGGGGTGCAACTGAGGGGTGCAACTGAGGGGTGCAATTGGGGGGTGCAACAGAGGGGTGCAACTGAGAGATGCAACTGAGGGGTGGAACGGGGGGCTGCAACTGAGGGCTGCAACTCGGGGGTGCAACTGAGGGGTGCAACTGGGGGGTGCAACTGAGGGCTGCAACTCATGGGTGGAACTGGGGGGTGCAACTGAGGGGTGCAACTGGGGGTGGCAGCTGAGGGGTGCAACTGACGGGTGCAACTGAGGGGTGCAACTGAGGGGTGCAACTGAGGGGTGCAACTGAGGGGTGCAACTGACG
The DNA here is from genome assembly GCA_964036045.1 of Eutreptiella sp. 'Long Island Sound 2002'. Lineage (NCBI taxonomy): Eukaryota > Euglenozoa > Euglenophyceae > Eutreptiales > Eutreptiaceae > Eutreptiella > Eutreptiella sp. 'Long Island Sound 2002'. The sequence goes on along the minus strand of OZ038383.1, from coordinate 124,383,961 downwards.
GGTGCTACTGAGGGGTGCAACTGAGGGGTGCAACTGAGGGGTGCAACTGAGGGGTGCAACTGAGGGGTGCAACTGGGGGGTGCAACTGAGGGGTGCAACTGAGGGGTGCAACTGGGGGCTGCAACTGAGGGGTGGAACTGCGGGGTGCAACTGAGGGGTGCAACTGAGGGGTGCAACTGGGGGGTGCAACTGGGGGGTGCAACTGAGGGGTGCAACTGAGGGGTGCAACTGGGGGGTGCAACTGAGGGGTGCAACTGAGGGGTGCAACTGAGGGGTGCAACTGAGGGGTGCAACTGAGGGGTGCAACTGAGGGGTGCAACTGGGGAGTGCAACTGGGGAGTGCAACTGGGGGGTGCAACTGGGGGGTGCAACTGAGGGATGCAACTGAGGGGTGCAACTGAGGGGTGCAACTGAGGGGTGCAACTGAGGGGTGCAACTGAGGGGTGCAACTGAGGGGTGCAACTAAGGGGTGCAACTGAGGGGTGCAACTGGGGGGTGCAACTGAGGGGTGCAACTGGGGGGTGCAACTGAGGGGTGCAACTGGGGGGTGCAACTGAGGGGTGCAACTGAGGGGTGCAACTGAGGGGTGCAACTAAGGGGTGCAACTGAGGGCTGCAACTGGGGGGTGCAACTGAGGGGTGCAACTGAGGGGTGCAACTGGGGGGTGCAACTGGGGGTGCAACTGAGGGGTGCAACTGGGGGGGGCAATTGATGGGTGCAACTGAGGGGTGCAACTGGGGGGTGCAACTGAGGGGTGCAACTGGGGGGTGCAACTGAGGGGTGCAACTGAGGGGTGGAACTGAGGGTTGCAACTGAGGGGTGCAACTGAGGGGTGCAACTGGGGGGTGCAAGTGGGGGGTGCAATTGGGGGGTGCAACTGAGGGGTGCAACTGAGGGGTGCAACTGAGGGGTGCAACTGGGGGGTGCAACTGGGGGGTGCAACTGAGGGGTGCAACTGAGGGGTGCAACTGAGGGGTGCAACTGAGGGGTGCAACTGAGGGGTGCAACTGAGGGGTGCAACTGAGGGGTGCAACTGAGGGGTGCAACTGAGGGGTGCAACTGAGGGGTGCAACTGGGGGCTGCAACTGGGGGGTGCAACTGAAGGGGTGCAACTGAGGGGTGCAACTGAGGGGTGCAACTGAGGGGTGCAACTGGGGGGTGCAACTGAGGGGTGCAACTGAGGGGTGCAATTGAGGGATGCAACTGAGGGGTGCAACTGAGGGGTGCAACTGAGGGGTGCAACTGGGGGGTGCAACTGGGGGGTGCAACTGGGGGGTGCAATTGGGGGGTGCAACTGAGGGGTGCAACTGAGGGGTGCAACTGAGGGGTGCAACTGGGGGGTGCAACTGGCGGGTGCAACTGAGGGGTGCAACTGAGGGGTGCAACTGAGGGGTGCAACTGAGGGGTGCAACTGAGGGGTGCAACTGAGGGGTGCAACTGAGGGGTGCAACTGAGGGGTGCAACTGAGGGGTGCAACTGAGGGGTGCAACTGGGGGCTGCAACTGGGGGGTGCAACTGAAGGGGTGCAACTGAGGGGCGCAACTGACGGGTGCAACTGACGGGTGCAACTGGGGGGTGCAACTGAGGGGTGCAACTGAGGGGTGCAATTGAGGGGTGCACCTGAGGGGTGCAACTCAGGGGTGCAACTGAGGGGTGCAACTGAGGGGTACAACTGAGGGGTGCAACCGGGGGGTGCAACTGAGGGGCGCAACTGAGGGGTGCAACTGAGGGGTGCAACTGAGGGGTGCAACTGGGGGCTGCAACGGGGGGGTGCAACTGAAGGGGTGCAACTGAGGGGTGCAACTGACGGGTGCAACTGACGGGTGCAACTGGGGGGTGCAACTGAGGGGTGCAACTGAGGGGTGCAATTGAGGGATGCAACTGAGGGGTGCAACTGAGGGGTGCAACTGAGGGGTGCAACTGGGGGGTGCAACTGAGGGCTGCAACTGAGGGGTGGAACTCGGGGGTGCAACTGAGGGGTGCAACTGGGGGGTGCAACTGAGGGGTGCAACTGAGGGGTGCAACTGAGGGGCGCGACTGAGGGGTGCAACTGAGGGGTGCAACTGAGGGGTGCAACTGGGGGCTGCAACTGAGGGGTGCAACTGAGGGGTGCAACTGAGGGGTGCAACTGAGGGGTGCAACTGAGGGGTGCAACTGGCGGGTGCAACCTGGATGGTGCAACTGGGGGGTGCAACTGAGGGGTGCAACTGAGGGGTGCAATTGGGGGGTGCAACAGAGGGGTGCAACTGAGAGATGCAACTGAGGGGTGGAACCGGGGGCTGCAACTGAGGGCTGCAACTCGGGGGTGCAACTGAGGGGTGCAACTGAGGGGTGCAACTGAGGGCTGCAACTCATGGGTGGAACTGGGGGGTGCAACTGAGGGGTGCAACTGGGGGTGGCAGCTGAGGGGTGCAACTGACGGGTGCAACTGAGGGGTGCAACTGAGGGGTGCAACTGAGGGGTGCAACTGAGGGGTGCAACTGACGGGTGCTACTGAGGGGTGCAACTGAGGGGTGCAACTGAGGGGTGCAACTGGGGGCTGCAACTGAGGGGTGGAACTGCGGGGTGCAACTGAGGGGTGCAACTGAGGGGTGCAACTGGGGGGTGCAACTGGGGGGTGCAACTGAGGGGTGCAACTGAGGGGTGCAACTGGGGGGTGCAACTGAGGGGTGCAACTGAGGGGTGCAACTGAGGGGTGCAACTGAGGGGTGCAACTGAGGGGTGCAACTGAGGGGTGCAACTGGGGAGTGAAACTGGGGGGTGCAACTGAGGGGTGCAACTGGGGGGTGCAACTGAGGGATGCAACTGAGGGGTGCAACTGAGGGGTGCAACTGAGGGGTGCAACTGAGGGGTGCAACTGAGGGGTGCAACTGAGGGGTGCAACTAAGGGGTGCAACTGAGGGGTGCAACTGGGGGGTGCAACTGAGGGGTGCAACTGGGGGGTGCAACTGAGGGGTGCAACTGGGGGGTGCAACTGAGGGGTGCAACTGAGGGGTGCAACTGAGGGGTGCAACTAAGGGGTGCAACTGAGGGCTGCAACTGGGGGGTGCAACTGAGGGGTGCAACTGAGGGGTGCAACTGGGGGGTGCAACTGGGGGTGCAACTGAGGGGTGCAACTGGGGGGGGCAATTGATGGGTGCAACTGAGGGGTGCAACTGGGGGGTGCAACTGAGGGGTGCAACTGGGGGGTGCAACTGAGGGGTGCAACTGAGGGGTGGAACTGAGGGTTGCAACTGAGGGGTGCAACTGAGGGGTGCAACTGGGGGGTGCAAGTGGGGGGTGCAATTGGGGGGTGCAACTGAGGGGTGCAACTGAGGGGTGCAACTGAGGGGTGCAACTGGGGGGTGCAACTGGGGGGTGCAACTGAGGGGTGCAACTGAGGGGTGCAACTGAGGGGTGCAACTGAGGGGTGCAACTGAGGGGTGCAACTGAGGGGTGCAACTGAGGGGTGCAACTGAGGGGTGCAACTGAGGGGTGCAACTGAGGGGTGCAACTGGGGGCTGCAACTGGGGGGTGCAACTGAAGGGGTGCAACTGAGGGGTGCAACTGAGGGGTGCAACTGACGGGTGCAACTGGGGGGTGCAACTGAGGGGTGCAACTGAGGGGTGCAATTGAGGGATGCAACTGAGGGGTGCAACTGAGGGGTGCAACTGAGGGGTGCAACTGGGGGGTGCAACTGGGGGGTGCAACTGGGGGGTGCAATTGGGGGGTGCAACTGAGGGGTGCAACTGAGGGGTGCAACTGAGGGGTGCAACTGGGGGGTGCAACTGGGGGGTGCAACTGAGGGGTGCAACTGAGGGGTGCAACTGAGGGGTGCAACTGAGGGGTGCAACTGAGGGGTGGAACTGAGGGGTGCAACTGAGGGGTGCAACTGAGGGGTGCAACTGAGGGGTGCAACTGAGGGGTGCAACTGGGGGCTGCAACTGGGGGGTGCAACTGAAGGGGTGCAACTGAGGGGCGCAACTGACGGGTGCAACTGACGGGTGCAACTGGGGGGTGCAACTGAGGGGTGCAACTGAGGGGTGCAATTGAGGGGTGCACCTGAGGGGTGCAACTCAGGGGTGCAACTGAGGGGTGCAACTGAGGGGTACAACTGAGGGGTGCAACCGGGGGGTGCAACTGAGGGGCGCAACTGAGGGGTGCAACTGAGGGGTGCAACTGAGGGGTGCAACTGGGGGCTGCAACTGGGGGGTGCAACTGAAGGGGTGCAACTGAGGGGTGCAACTGACGGGTGCAACTGACGGGTGCAACTGGGGGGTGCAACTGAGGGGTGCAACTGAGGGGTGCAATTGAGGGATGCAACTGAGGGGTGCAACTGAGGGGTGCAACTGAGGGGTGCAACTGGGGGGTGCAACTGGGGGGTGCAACTGGGGGGTGCAATTGGGGGGTGCAACTGAGGGGTGCAACTGAGGGGTGCAACTGGGGGGTGCAACTGGGGGGTGCAACTGGGGGGTGCAACTGAGGGGTGCAACTGAGGGGTGCAACTGAGGGGTGCAACAGAGGGGTGCAACTGAGGGGTGCAACTGAGGGGTGCAACTGAGGGGTGCAACTGAGGGGTGCAACTGAGGGGTGCAACTGAGGGGTGCAACTGGGGGCTGCAACTGGGGGGTGCAACTGAAGGGGTGCAACTGAGGGGCGCAACTGACGGGTGCAACTGACGGGTGCAACTGGAGGGTGCAACTGAGGGGTGCAACTGAGGGGTGCAATTGAGGGGTGCAACTGAGGGGTGCAACTCAGGGGTGCAACTGAGGGGTGCAACTGAGGGGTGCAACTGAGGGGTGCAACCGGGGGGTGCAACTGAGGAGTGCAACTGAGGGGTGCAACTGAGGGGTGCAACTGAGGTGTGCAACTGAGGGGTGGATCTGCGGGGTGCAACTGAGGGGTGCAACTGGGGCGTGCAACTGAGGGGTGCAACTGAGGGGTGCAACTGAGAGGTGCAGCTGAGGGGTGCAACTGAGGAGTGCAACTGGGGGGTGCAACTGAGGGGTGCACCTGAGGGGTGCAACTGAGGGGTGCAACTGAGGGCTGCAACTGAGGGGTGGAACTCGGGGGTGCAACTGAGGGGTGCAACTGGGGGGTGCAACTGAGGGGTGCAACTGAGGGGTGCAACTGAGGGGTGCAACTGAGGGGTGCAACTGAGGGCTGCAACTGAGGGGTGGAACTCGGGGGTGCAACTGAGGGGTGCAACTGGGGGGTGCAACTGAGGGGTGCAACTGAGGGGTGCAACTGAGGGGCGCAACTGAGGGGTGCAACTGAGGGGTGCAACTGAGGGGTGCAACTGGGGGCTGCAACTGAGGGGTGCAACTGAGGGGTGCAACTGAGGGGTGCAAGTGAGGGGTGCAAGTGAGGGGTGCAACTGAGGGGTGCAACTGGGGGGTGCAACCTGGGAGGTGCAACTGAGCGGTGGAACTGGGGGGTGCAACTGAGGGGTGCAACTGAGGGGTGCAACTGAGGGGTTCAACTGAGGGGTGCAACTGAGAGGTGCAACTGAGGGATGCAATTGAAGGTTGCAACTGGGGGGTGCAACTGAGGGGTGCAACTGGGGGGTGCAACTGAGGGGTGCAACTGGGGGGTGCAACTGGGGGGTGCAACTGAGGGGTGCAACTCAGGAGTGCAACTGAGGGGTGCAACTGAGGGGTGCAACTCATGGGTGGAACTGGGGGGTGCAACTGAGGGGTGCAACTGGGGGTGGCAGCTGAGGGGTGCAACTGACGGGTGCAACTGGGGGGTGCAACTGAGGGGTGAAACTGAGGGGTGCAACTGGGGGGTGCAACTGACGGGTGCTACTGAGGGGTGCAACTGAGGGGTGCAACTGAGGGGTGCAACTGAGGGGTGCAACTGAGGGGTGCAACTGGGGGGTGCAACTGAGGGGTGCAACTGAGGGGTGGAACTCGGGGGTGCAACTGAGGGGTGCAACTGGGGGGTGCAACTGAGGGGTGCAACTGAGGGGTGCAACTGGGGGTGGCAGCTGAGGGGTGGAACTGACGGGTGCAGCTGAGGGGTGCAACTGAGGAGTGCAACTGGGGGGTGCAACTGAGGGGTGCACCTGAGGGGTGCAACTGAGGGGTGCAACTGAGGGCTGCAACTGAGGGGTGGAACTCGGGGGTGCAACTGAGGGGTGCAACTGGGGGGTGCAACTGAGGGGTGCAACTGAGGGGTGCAACTGGGGGTGGCAGCTGAGGGGTGCAACTGACGGGTGCAGCTGAGGGGTGCAACTGAGGAGTGCAACTGGGGGGTGCGACTGAGGGGTGCACCTGAGGGGTGCAACTGAGGGGTGCAACTGAGGGCTGCAACTGAGGGGTGGAACTCGGGGGGGCAACTGAGGGGTGCAACTGGGGGGTGCAACTGAGGGGTGCAACTGAGGGGTGCAACTGAGGGGTGCAACTGAGGGGTGCAACTGAGGGCTGCAACTGAGGGGTGGAACTCGGGGGTGCAACTGAGGGGTGCAACTGGGGGGTGCAACTGAGGGGTGCAACTGAGGGGTGCAACTGAGGGGCGCAACTGAGGGGTGCAACTGAGGGGTGCAACTGAGGGGTGCAACTGGGGGCTGCAACTGAGGGGTGCAACTGAGGGGTGCAACTGAGGGGTGCAAGTGAGGGATGCAACTGAGGGGTGCAACTGGGGGGTGCAACCTGGGAGGTGCAACTGAGCGGTGGAACTGGGGGGTGCAACTGAGGGGTGCAACTGAGGGGTGCAACTGAGGGGTTCAACTGAGGGGTGCAACTGAGAGGTGCAACTGAGGGGTGCAATTGAAGGTTGCAACTGGGGGGTGCAACTGAGGGGTGCAACTGGGGGGTGCAACTGAGGGGTGCAACTGGGGGGTGCAACTGGGGGGTGCAACTGAGGGGTGCAACTCAGGGGTGCAGCTGAGGGGTGCAACTGAGGGGTGCAACTCATGGGTGGAACTGAGGGGTGGAACTGGGGGGTGCAACTGGGGGTGGCAGCTGAGGGGTGCAACTGACGGGTGCTACTGAGGGGTGCAACTGAGGGGTGCAACTGAGGGGTGCAACTGAGGGGTGCAACTGGGGGGTGCAACTGAGGGGTGCAACTGAGGGGTGCAACTGGGGGCTGCAACTGAGGGGTGGAACTGCGGGGTGCAACTGAGGGGTGCAACTGAGGGGTGCAACTGGGGGGTGCAACTGGGGGGTGCAACTGAGGGGTGCAACTGAGGGGTGCAACTGAGGGGTGCAACTGACGGGTGCTACTGAGGGGTGCAACTGAGGGGTGCAACTGAGGGGTGCAACTGAGGGGTGCAACTGAGGGGTGCAACTGGGGGGTGCAACTGAGGGGTGCAACTGAGGGGTGCAACTGGGGGCTGCAACTGAGGGGTGGAACTGCGGGGTGCAACTGAGGGGTGCAACTGAGGGGTGCAACTGGGGGGTGCAACTGGGGGGTGCAACTGAGGGGTGCAACTGAGGGGTGCAACTGGGGGGTGCAACTGAGGGGTGCAACTGAGGGGTGCAACTGAGGGGTGCAACTGAGGGGTGCAACTGAGGGGAGCAACTGAGGGGTGCAACTGGGGAGTGCAACTGGGGGGTGCAACTGAGGGGTGCAACTGGGGGGTGCAACTGAGGGGTGCAACTGAGGGGTGCAACTGAGGGGTGCAACTAAGGGGTGCAACTGAGGGGTGCAACTGGGGGGTGCAACTGGGGGGTGCAACTGAGGGGTGCAACTGAGGGGTGCAACTGGGGGGTGCAACTGGGGGTGCAACTGAGGGGTGCAACTGGGGGGGGCAATTGAGGGGTGCAACTGAGGGGTGCAACTGGGGGGTGCAACTGAGGGGTGCAACTGGGGGGTGCAACTGAGGGGTGCAACTGAGGGGTGCAACTGAGGGGTGCAACTGAGGGGTGCAACTGAGGGGTGCCACTGGGGCGTGCAACTGGGGGGTGCAATTGGGGGTTGCAACTGAGGGGTGCAACTGAGGGGTGCAACTGAGGGCTGCAACTGGGGGGTGCAACTGGGGGGTGCAACTGAGGGGTGCAACTGAGGGGTGCAACTGAGTGGTGCAACTGAGGGGTGCAACTGAGGGGTGCAACTGAGGGGTGCAACTGAGGGGTGCAACTGAGGGGTGCAACTGAGGGGTGCAACTGAGGGGTGCAACTGAGGGGTGCAACTGGGGGCTGCAACTGGGGGGTGCAACTGAAGGGGTGCAACTGAGGGGTGCAACTGAGGGATGCAACTGACGGGTGCCACAGGGGGGTGCAACTGAGGGGTGCAACCTGAGGGGTGCAACTGGGGGTGGCAGCTGAGGGGTGCAACTGACGGGTGCAGCTGAGGGGTGCAACTGAGGAGTGCAACTGGGGGGTGCAACTAAGGGGTGCACCTTAGGGGTGCAACTGAGGGGTGCAACTGAGGGCTGCAACTGAGGGGTGGAACTCGGGGGTGCAACTGAGGGGTGCAACTGGGGGGTGCAACTGAGGGGTGCAACTGAGGGGTGCAACTGAGGGGTGCAACTGAGGGGTGCAACTGAGGGCTGCAACTGAGGGGTGGAACTCGGGGGTGCAACTGAGGGGTGCAACTGGGGGGTGCAACTGAGGGGTGCAACTGAGGGGTGCAACTGAGGGGCGCAACTGAGGGGTGCAACTGAGGGGTGCAACTGAGGGGTGCAACTGGGGGCTGCAACTGAGGGGTGCAACTGAGGGGTGCAACTGAGGGGTGCAAGTGAGGGATGCAGCTGAGGGGTGCAACTGGGGGGTGCAACCTGGGAGGTGCAACTGAGCGGTGGAACTGGGGGGTGCAACTGAGGGGTGCAACTGAGGGGTGCAACTGAGGGGTTCAACTGAGGGGTGCAACTGAGAGGTGCAACTGAGGGGTGCAATTGAAGGTTGCAACTGGGGGGTGCAACTGAGGGGTGCAACTGGGGGGTGCAACTGAGGGGTGCAACTGGGGGGTGCAACTGGGGGGTGCAACTGAGGGGTGCAACTCAGGGGTGCAGCTGAGGGGTGCAACTGAGGGGTGCAACTCATGGGTGGAACTGGGGGGTGCAACTGAGGGGTGCAACTGGGGGTGGCAGCTGAGGGGTGCAACTGACGGGTGCAACTGAGGGGTGCAACTGAGGGGTGCATCTGAGGGGTGCAACTGAGGGGTGCAACTGACGGGTGCTACTGAGGGGTGCAACTGAGGGGTGCAACTGAGGGGTGCAACTGAGGGGTGCAACTGAGGGGTGCAACTGGGGGGTGCAACTGAGGGGTGCAACTGAGGGGTGCAACTGGGGGCTGCAACTGAGGGGTGGAACTGCGGGGTGCAACTGAGGGGTGCAACTGAGGGGTGCAACTGGGGGGTGCAACTGAGGGGTGCAACTGAGGGGTGCAACTGAGGGGTGCAACTGAGGGGTGCAACTGAGGGGTGCAACTGAGGGGTGCAACTGGGGAGTGCAACTGGGGGGTGCAACTGAGGGGTGCAACTGAGGGGTGCAACCTGGGGGGTGCAACTGAGGGGTGCAACTGAGGGGTGCAACTAAGGGGTGCAACTGAGGGGTGCAACTGGGGGGTGCAACTGGGGGGTGCAACTGAGGGGTGCAACTGAGGGGTGCAACTGGGGGGTGCAACTGGGGGTGCAACTGAGGGGTGCAACTGTGGGGGGCAATTGAGGGGTGCAACTGAGGGGTGCAACTGGGGGGTGCAACTGAGGGGTGCAACTGGGGGGTGCAACTGAGGGGTGCAACTGAGGGGTGCAACTGAGGGGTGCAACTGAGGGGTGCAACTGAGGGGTGCAACTGGGGGGTGCAACTGAGGGGTGCAACTGAGGGGTGCAACTGGGGGGTGCAACTGGGGGTGCAACTGAGGGGTGCAACTGAGAGGTGCAACTGAGGGCTGCAACTGGGGGGTGCAACTGGGGGGTGCAACTGAGGGGTGCAACTGAGGGGTGCAACTGGGGGCTGCAACTGAGGGGTGGAACTGCGGGGTGCAACTGAGGGGTGCAACTGAGGGGTGCAACTGAGGGGTGGGACTGCGGGGTGCAACTGAGGGGTGCAACTGAGGGGTGCAACTGGGGGGTGCAACTGAGGGGTGCAACTGAGGGGTGCAACTGAGGGGTGCAACTGAGGGGTGCAACTGAGGGGTGCAACTGAGGGGTGCAACTGAGGGGTGCAACTGAGGGGTGCAACTGAGGGGTGCAACTAAGGGGTGCAACTGAGGGGTGCAACTGGGGGGTGCAACTGGGGGGTGCAACTGAGGGGTGCAACTGAGGGGTGCAACTGGGGGGTGCAACTGGGGGTGCAACTGAGGGGTGCAACTGGGGGGGGCAATTGAGGGGTGCAACTGAGGGGTGCAACTGGGGGGTGCAACTGAGGGGTGCAACTGGGGGGTGCAACTGAGGGGTGCAACTGAGGGGTGCAACTGAGGGGTGCAACTGAGGGGTGCAACTGAGGGGTGCAACTGGGGGGTGCAACTGGGGGGTGCAATTGGGGGTTGCAACTGAGGGGTGCAACTGAGGGGTGCAACTGAGGGGTGCAACTGGGGGGTGCAACTGGGGGGTGCAACTGAGGGGTGCAACTGAGGGGTGCAACTGAGGGGTGCAACTGAGGGGTGCAACTGAGGGGTGCAACTGAGGGGTGCAACTGAGGGGTGCAACTGAGGGGTGCAACTGAGGGGTGCAACTGAGGGGTGCAACTGGGGGCTGCAACTGGGGGGTGCAACCGAAGGGGTGCAACTGAGGGGTGCAACTGAGGGATGCAACTGACGGGTGCAACTGGGGGGTGCAACTGAGGGGTGCAACTGAGGGGTGCAATTGAGGGGTGCAACTGAGGGGTGCAACTGAGGGGTGCAACTGAGGGGTGCAACTGAGGGGTGCAACTGAGGGGTGCAACTGAGGGGTGCAACTGACGGGTGCAACTGAGGGGTGCAACTGAGGGGTACAACTGAGGGGTGCAACCGGGGGGTGCAACTGAGGGGTGCAACTGAGGGGTGCAACTGAGGGGTGCAACTGAGGGGTGCAACTGAGGGTTGGATCTGCGGGGTGCAACTGAGGGGTGCAACTGGGGGGTGCAACTGAGGGGTGCAACTGAGGGGTGCAACTGAGAGGTGCAGCTGAGGGGTGCAACTGAGGAGTGCAACTGGGGGGTGCAACTGAGGGGTGCACCTGAGGGGTGCAACTGAGGGGTGCAACTGAGGGCTGCAACTGAGGGGTGGAACTCGGGGGTGCAACTGAGGGGTGCAACTGGGGGGTGCAACCGAGGGGTGCAACTGAGGGGTGCAACTGAGGGGTGCAACTGAGGGGTGCAACTGAGGGCTGCAACTGAGGGGTGCAACTGAGGGGTGCAACTGGGGGGTGCAACTGAGGGGTGCAACTGAGGGGTGCAACTGAGGGGTGCAACTGAGGGGTGCAACTGGGGGGTGCAACTGAGGGGTGCAACTGAGGGGTGCAACTGAGGAGTGCAACTGAGGGGTGCAACTGGGGGGTGCAACTGAGGGGTGCAACTGAGGGGTGCAACTGAGGGGCGCAACTGAGGGGTGCAACTGAGGGGTGCAACTGAGGGGTGCAACTGGGGGCTGCAACTGAGGGGTGCAACTGAGGGGTGCAACTGAGGGGTGCAAGTGAGGGATGCAACTGAGGGGTGCAACTGGGGGGTGCAACCTGGGAGGTGCAACTGAGCGGCGGAACTGGGGGGTGCAACTGAGGGGTGCAACTGAGGGGTGCAACTGAGGGGTTCAACTGAGGGGTGCAACTGAGAGGTGCAACTGAGGGGTGCAATTGAAGGTTGCAACTGGGGGGTGCAACTGAGGGGTGCAACTGGGGGGTGCAACTGAGGGGTGCAACTGGGGGGTGCAACTGGGGGGTGCAACTGGGGGGTGCAACTCAGGGGTGCAACTGAGGGGTGCAACTGAGGGGCGCAACTCATGGGTGGAACTGGGGGGTGCAACTGAGGGGTGCAACTGGGGGTGGCAGCTGAGGGTTGCAACTGACGGGTGCAACTGAGGGGTGCAACTGAGGGGTGCAACTGAGGGGTGCAACTGAGGGGTGCAACTGACGGGTGCTACTGAGGGGTGCAACTGAGGGGTGCAACTGAGGGGTGCAACTGAGGGGTGCAACTGAGGGGTGCAACTGGGGGGTGCAACTGAGGGGTGCAACTGAGGGGTGCAACTGGGGGCTGCAACTGAGGGGTGGAACTGCGGGGTGCAACTGAGGGGTGCAACTGAGGGGTGCAACAGGGGGGTGCAACTGGGGGGTGCAACTGAGGGGTGCAACTGAGGGGTGCAACTGGGGGGTGCAACTGAGGGGTGCAACTGAGGGGTGCAACTGAGGGGTGCAACTGAGGGGTGCAACTGAGGGGTGCAACTGAGTGGTGCAACTGGGGAGTGCAACTGGGGGGTGCAACTGAGGGGTGCAACTGGGGGTGCAACTGAGGGGTGCAACTGACGGTCGCAACTGAGGGGTGCAACTGAGGGGTCTAACTGACGGGTGCTACTGAGGGGTGCAACTGAGGGGTGCAACTGAGGGGTGCAACTGAGGGGTGCAACTGGGGGGTGCAACTGGGGGGTGCAACTGAGGGGTGCAACTGAGGGGTGCAACTGGCGGGTGCAACTGGGGGTGCAACTGAGGGGTGCAACTGGGGGGGACAATTGAGGGGTGCAACTGAGGGGTGCAACTGGGGGGTGCAACTGAGGGGTGCAACTGGGGGGTGCAACTGAGGGGTGCAACTGAGGGGTGGAGCTGAGGGGTGCAACTGAGGGGTGCAACTGAGGGGTGCAACTGGGGGGTGCAACTGGGGGGTGCAATTGGGGGGTGCAACTGAGGGGTGCAACTGAGGGGTGCAACTGAGGGGTGCAACTGGGGGGTGCAACTGGGGGCTGCAACGGAGGGGTGCAACTGAGGGGTGCAACTGAGGGGTGCAACTGAGGGGTGCAACTGAGGGGTGCAACTGAGGGGTGCAACTGGGGGGTGCAACTGGGGGCTGCAACGGAGGGGTGCAACTGAGGGGTGCAACTGAGGGGTGCAACTGAGGGGTGCAACTGAGGGGTGCAACTGAGGGGTGCAACTGAGGGATGCAACTGGGGGCTGCAACTGGGGGGTGCAACTGAAGGGGTGCAACTGAGGGGTGCAACTGAGGGGTGCAACTAACGGGTGCAACTGAGGGGTGCAACTGAGGGCTGCAACTGAGGGGTGCAACTGAGGGGTGCAACTGAGGGGTGCAACTGGGGGCTGCAACTGGGGGGTGCAACTGAAGGGGTGCAACTGAGGGGTGCAACTGAGGGGTGCAACTGACGGGTGCAACTGGGGGGTGCAACTGAGGGGTGCAACTGAGGGGTGCAATTGAGAGGTGCAACTGAGGGGTGCAACTGAGGGGTGCAACTGAGGGGTGCAACTGGGGGGTGCAACTCGGGGGTGCAACTGAGGGGTGCAACTGAGGGGTGCAACTAACGGGTGCAACTGAGGGGTGCAACTGAGGGTAACAACTGAGGGGTGCAACCGGGGGGTGCAACTGAGGGGTGCAACTGAGGGGTGCAACTGAGGGCTGCAACTGAGGGGTGCAACTGAGGGGTGGATCTGCGGGGTGCAACTGAGGGGTGCAACTGGGGGGTGCAACTGAGGGGTGCAACTGAGGGGTGCTACTGAGAGGTGCAGCTGAGGGGTGCAACTGAGGAGTGCAACTGGGGGGTGCAACTGAGGGGTGCACCTGAGGGGTGCAACTGGGGGGTGCAACTGAGGGGTGCAACTGAGGGGTGCAACTGAGGGGTGCAACTGAGGGGTGCAACTGAGGGGTGCAACTGAGGGCTGCAACTGAGGGGTGGAACTCGGGGGTGCAACTGAGGGGTGCAACTGAGGGGTGCAACTGAGGGGTGCAACTGAGGGGTGCAACTGAGGGGCGCAACTGAGGGGTGCAACTGAGGGGTGCAACTGAGGGGTGCAACTGGGGACTGCAACTGAGGGGTGCAACTGAGGGGTGCAACTGAGGGGTGCAAGTGAGGGATGCAACTGAGGGGTGCAACTGGGGGGTGCAACCTGGGAGGTGCAACTGAGCGGTGGAACTGGGGGGTGCAACTGAGGGGTGCAACTGAGGGGTGCAACTGAGGGGTGCAACTGAGGGGTGCAACTGAGAGGTGCAACTGAGGGGTGCAATTGAAGGTTGCAACTGGGGGGTGCAAGTGAGGGGTGCAACTGAGGGGTGCAACTGGGGGGTGCAACTGGGGGGTGCAACTGAGGGGTGCAACTGAGGGGTGCAACTGAGGGGTGCAAGTGAGGGGTGCAACTGAGGGCTGCAACTGAGGGGTGCAACTGAGGGGTGCAACTGAGGGGTGCAACTGGGGGGTGCAACTGAGGGGTGCAACTGGGGGGTGCAACTGAGGGGTGCAACTGGGGGGTGCAACTGAGGGGTGCCACTGAGGGGTGCAACTGAGGGGTGCAACTGAGGGGTGCAACTGGGGTGTGCAACTGAGGGGTGCAACTGGGGGGTGCAACTGAGGGGTGCAACTGGGGGGTGCAACTCAGGGGTGCAACTGAGGGGTGCAACCGAGGTGTGCAACTGAGGGGTGGATCTGCGGGGTGCGACTGAGGGGTGCAACTGAGGGGTGCAACTGGGGACTGCAACTGAGGGGTGCAACTGAGGGGTGCAACTGAGGGGTGCAAGTGAGGGATGCAACTGAGGGGTGCAACTGGGGGGTGCAACCTGGGAGGTGCAACTGAGCGGTGGAACTGGGGGGTGCAACTGAGGGGTGCAACTGAGGGGTGCAACTGAGGGGTGCAACTGAGGGGTGCAACTGAGAGGTGCAACTGAGGGGTGCAATTGAAGGTTGCAACTGGGGGGTGCAAGTGAGGGGTGCAACTGAGGGGTGCAACTGGGGGGTGCAACTGGGGGGTGCAACTGAGGGGTGCAACTGGGGTGTGCAACTGAGGGGTGCAACTGAGGGGTGCAACTGAGGGGTGCAACTGGGGGGTGCAACTGAGGGGTGCAACTGAGGGGCGCCACTGAGGGGCGCAACTGAGGGGTGCAAATGAGGGGTGCAACTGGGGGGTGCAACTGGGGGGTGCAACTGAGGGGTGCAACTGAGGGGTGCAACTGAGGGGTGCAACTGAGGGGTGCAACTGGGGTGTGCAACTGAGGGGTGCAACTGGGGGGTGCAACTGAGGGGTGCAACTGGGGGGTGCAACTGAGGGGTGCAACTGAGGGGTGCAACTGAGGGGTGCAACTGAGGGGTGGATCTGCGGGGTGCGACTGAGGGGTGCAACTGGGGGGCGCCACTGAGGGGCGCAACTGAGGGGTGCAACTGAGGGGTACAACTGGGGGACTGCAACTGAGGGGTGCACCTGAATGGTGCAACCGAGGGGTGCAACTGAGGGCTGCAACTGAGGGGTGGAACTCGCGGGTGCAACTGAGGGGTGCAACTGGAGGGTGCAACTGAGGGGCGCAACTGAGGGGTGCAACTGAGGGGTGCAACTGAGGGGTGCAACTGAGGGCTGCAACTGAGGGGTGGAACTCGGGGGTGCAACTGAGGGGTGCAACTGGGGGCTGCAACTGAGGGGTGCAACTGAGGGGTGCAACTGAGGGTCGCAACTGAGGGGTGCAACTGAGGGGTGCAACTGAGGGGTGCAACTGGGGGCTGCAACTGAGGGGTGCAACTGAGGGGTGCAACTGAGGGGTGCAACTGAGGGATGCAACTGAGGGGTGCAATTAGGGGGTGCAACCTGGGAGGTGCAACTGAGGGGTGGAACTGGGGGGTGCAACTGAGGGGTGCAACTCGGGGGTGCAACTGAGGGGTGCAACTGGGGGGTGCAACTGAGGGGTGCAACTGGGGGGTGCAACTGAGGGGTGCAACTGAGGGGTGCAACCGAGGTGTGCAACTGAGGGGTGCAACTGAGGGGTGCAACTGAGGGGTGCAACTGAGGGGTGCAACTGGGGACTGCAACTGAGGGGTGCAACTGAGGGGTGCAACTGAGGGGTGCAAGTGAGGGATGCAACTGAGGGGTGCAACTGGGGGGTGCAACCTGGGAGGTGCAACTGAGCGGTGGAACTGGGGGGTGCAACTGAGGGGTGCAACTGAGGGGTGCAACTGAGGGGTGCAACTGAGGGGTGCAACTGAGAGGTGCAACTGAGGGGTGCAATTGAAGGTTGCAACTTGGGGGGTGCAAGTGAGGGGTGCAACTGAGGGGTGCAACTGGGGGGTGCAACTGGGGGGTGCAACTGAGGGGTGCAACTGGGGTGTGCAACTGAGGGGTGCAACTGAGGGGTGCCACTGAGGGGCGCAACTGAGGGGTGCAAATGAGGGGTGCAACTGGGGGGTGCAACTGAGGGGTGCAACTGGGGGGTGCAACTGAGGGGTGCAACTGAGGGGTGCAACCGAGGTGTGCAACTGAGGGGTGGATCTGCGGGGTGCGACTGAGGGGTGCAACTGAGGGGTGCAACTGGGGACTGCAACTGAGGGGTGCAACTGAGCGGTGCAACTGAGGGGTGCAAGTGAGGGATGCAACTGAGGGGTGCAACTGGGGGGTGCAACCTGGGAGGTGCAACTGAGCGGTGGAACTGGGGGGTGCAACTGAGGGGTGCAACTGAGGGGTGCAACTGAGGGGTGCAACTGAGGGGTGCAACTGAGAGGTGCAACTGAGGGGTGCAATTGAAGGTTGCAACTGGGGGGTGCAAGTGAGGGGTGCAACTGAGGGGTGCAACTGGGGGGTGCAACTGGGGGGTGCAACTGAGGGGTGCAACTGGGGTGTGCAACTGAGGGGTGCAACTGAGGGGCGCCACTGAGGGGCGCAACTGAGGGGTGCAAATGAGGGGTGCAACTGGGGGGTGCAACTGGGGGGTGCAACTGAGGGGTGCAACTGAGGGGTGCAACTGAGGGGTGCAACTGAGGGGTGCAACTGGGGTGTGCAACTGAGGGGTGCAACTGGGGGGTGCAACTGAGGGGTGCAACTGGGGGGTGCAACTGAGGGGTGCAACTGAGGGGTGCAACTGAGGGGTGCAACTGAGGGGTGGATCTGCGGGGTGCGACTGAGGGCTGCAACTGGGGGGCGCCACTGAGGGGCGCAACTGAGGGGTGCAACTGAGGGGTGCAACTGGGGGACTGCAACTGAGGGGTGCACCTGAGGGGTGCAACCGAGGGTTGCAACTGAGGGCTGCAACTGAGGGGTGGAACTCGCGGGTGCAACTGAGGGGTGCAACTGGAGGGTGCAACTGAGGGGCGCAACTGAGGGGTGCAACTGAGGGGTGCAACTGAGGGGTGCAACTGAGGGCTGCAACTGAGGGGTGGAACTCGGGGGTGCAACTGAGGGGTGCAACTGGGGGCTGCAACTGAGGGGTGCAACTGAGGGGCGCAACTGAGGGGTGCAACTGAGGGGTGCAACTGAGGGGTGCAACTGGGGGCTGCAACTGAGGGGTGCAACTGAGGGGTGCAACTGAGGGGTGCAACTGAGGGATGCAACTGAGGGGTGCAATTAGGGGGTGCAACCTGGGAGGTGCAACTGAGGGGTGGAACTGGGGGGTGCAACTGAGGGGTGCAACTCGGGGGTGCAACTGAGGGGTGCAACTGAGGGGTGCAACTGAGGGGTGCAACTGGGGAGTGCAACCCGGGGGTGCAACTGAGGGGTGCAACTGAGGGGTGCAACTGAGGGGTGCAACTGAGGGGTGCAACTGAGGGGTGCAACTGAGGGGTGCAACTAAGGGGTGCAACTGAGGGGTGCAATGGGGGGGTGCAACTGGGTGGTGCAACTGGGGGGTGCAACTGAGGAGTGCAACTGAGGGGTGCAACTGAGGGGTGCAACTGAGGGGTGCAACTGAGGGGTGCAACTTGGGGGGGCAACTGAGGGGTGCAACTGAGGGGTGCAACTGGGGGGTGCAACTGACGGGTGCAACTGGGGGGTGCAACTGAGGGGTGCAACTGAGGGGTGCAACTGAGGGGTGCAACTGAGGGGTGCAACTGAGGGCTGCAACTGAGGGGTGGAACTCGGGGGTGCAACTGAGGGGTGCAACTGGGGGGTTCACCTGAGGGGTGCAACTGAGGGGTGCAACTGAGGGGCGCAACTGAGGGGTGCAACTGAGGGTTGCAACTGAGGGGTGCAACTGGGGGCTGCAACTGAGGGGTGCAACTGAGGGGTGCAACTGAGGGGTGCAACTGAGGGGTGCAACTGAGGGGTGCAACTGGGGGGTGCAACATGGGGGATGCAACTGGGGGGTGCAACTGAGGGGTGCAACCGAGGGGTGCAATTGGGGGGTGCAACAGAGGGGTGCAACTGAGAGGTGCAACTGAGGGGTGGAACTGGGGGGTGCAACTGAGGGGTGCAACTCGGGGGTGCAACTGAGGGGTGCAACTGAGGGGTGCAACTGAGGGCTGCAACTGAGGGGTGCAACTGAGGGGTGCAACTGAGGGGTGCAACTGAGGGGTGCAACTGAGGGGTGGAACTGAGGGGTGCAACTGAGGGGTGGAACTGGGGGGTGCAACTGAGGGGTGCAACTGGGGGGTGCAACTGAGGCCTGCAACTGACGGGTGCAACTGAGGGGTGCACCTGAGGGGTGCAACTGAGGGGTGCAACTGAGGGGTGCAACTGAGGGGTGCAACTGAGGGGTGCAACTGAGGGGTGCAACTGAGGGGTGCAACTGAGGGGTGCAACTGAGGGGTGCAACTGGGGGGTGCAACTGAGGGGTGCAACTGAGGGGTGCAACTGGGGGCTGCAACTGAGGGGTGGAACTGCGGGGTGCAACTGAGGGGTGCAACTGAGGGGTGCAACTGAGGGGTGCAACTGGGGAGTGCAACTGGGGGGTGCAACCGGGCGGTGCAACTGAGGGGTGCAACTGGGGGGTGCAACTGAGGGGTGCAACTGAGGGGTGCAACTGAGGGCTGCAACTGAGGGGTGGAACTCGGGGGTGCAACTGAGGGGTGCAACTGGGGGGTGCACCTGAGGGGTGCAACTGAGGCGTGCAACTGAGGGGCGCAACTGAGGGGTGCAACTGAGGGGTGCAACTGAGGGGTGCAACTGGGGGCTGCAACTGAGGGGTGGAACTGAGGGGTGCAACTGAGGGGTGCAACTGAGGGGTGCAACTGCGGGGTGCAACTGGGGGGTGCAACTGAGGGGTGCAACTGAGGGGTGCAACTGAGGGGTGCAACTGAGGGGTGCAACTGAGGGGTGCAACTGAGGGCTGCAACTGAGGGGTGGAACTCGGGGGTGCAACTGAGGGGTGCAACTGGGGGGTTCACCTGAGGGGTGCAACTGAGGGGTGCAACTGAGGGGCGCAACTGAGGGGTGCAACTGAGGGTTGCAACCGAGGGGTGCAACTGGGGGCTGCAACTGAGGGGTGCAACTGAGGGGTGCACCTGAGGGGTGCAACTGAGGGGTGCAACTGAGGGGTGCAACTGGGGGGTGCAACCTGGGGGGTGCAACTGGGGGGTGCAACTGAGGGGTGCAACTGAGGGGTGCAATTGGGGGGTGCAACAGAGGGGTGCAACTGAGAGGTGCAACTGAGGGGTGGAACTGGGGGGTGCAACTGAGGGGTGCAACTCGGGGGTGCAACTGAGGGGTGCAACTGAGGGGTGCAACTGAGGGCTGCAACTGAGGGGTGCAACTGAGGGGTGCAACTGAGGGGTGCAACTGAGGGGTGCAACTGAGGGGTGGAACTGAGGGGTGCAACTGAGGGGTGGAACTGGGGGGTGCAACTGAGGGGTGCAACTGGGGGGTGCAACTGAGGGCTGCAACTGACGGGTGCAACTGAGGGGTGCACCTGAGGGGTGCAACTGAGGGGTGCAACTGAGGGGTGCAACTGAGGGGTGCAACTGAGGGGTGCAACTGAGGGGTGCAACTGAGGGGTGCAACTGAGGGGTGCAACTGAGGGGTGCAACTGGGGGGTGCAACTGGGGGGTGCAACTGAGGGGTGCAACTGAGGGGTGCAACTGAGGGGTGCAACTGAGGGGTGCAACTGAGGGGCGCAACTGAGGGGTGCAACTGAGGGGTGCAACTGAGGGGTGCAACTGGGGGCTGCAACTGAGGGGTGGAACTGAGGGGTGCAACTGAGGGGTGCAACTGAGGGGTGCAACTGGGGGGTGCAACCTGGGGGGTGCAACCTGGGGGGTGCAACTGAGGGGTGCAACTGAGGGGTGCAATCGGGGGGTGCAACAGAGGGGTGCAACTGAGGGGTGCAACTGAGGGGTTCAACTGAGGGGTGCAACTGAGGGGTGCAACTGAGGGGTGCAACTGAGGGGCGCAACTGAGGGGTGCAACAGAGGGGTGCAACAGAGGGGTGCAACTGAGGGGTGGAACTGGGGGGTGCAACTGAGGGGTGCAACTCGGGGGTGCAACTGAGGGGTGCAACTGAGGGGTGCAACTGAGGGCTGCAACTGAGGGGTGCAACTGAGGGGTGCAACTGAGGGGTGCAACTGAGGGGTGCAACTGAGGGGTACAACTGAGGGGTGCAACTGAGGGGTGGAACTGGGGGGTGCAACTGAGGGGTGCAACTGGGGGATGCAACTGAGGGGTGCAACTGAGGGGTGCAACTGAGGGGTGCAACTGAGGGGTGCAACTGAGGGGTGCAACTGAGGGGTGCAACTGAGGGGTGCAACTGAGGGGTGCAACTGGGGGCGGCAACTGAGGGGTGCAACTGAGGGCTGCAACTGAGGGGTGCAACTGAGGGATGCAACTGGGGGGTGCAACCTGGGAGGTGCAACTGAGGGGTGGAACTGGGGGGTGCAACTGAGGGGTGCAACTGAGGGGTGCAACTGAGGGGTGCAACTGAGGGGTGCAACTGAGGGGTGCAACTGAGGGGTGCAACTGAGGGGTGCAACTAAGGGGTGCAACTGGGGGGTGCAATAGGGGGGTGCAACTGGGTGGTGCAACTGGGGGGTGCAACTGAGGGGTGCAACTGAGGGGTGCAACTGAGGGGTGCAACTGTGGGGTGCAGCTGAGGGCTGCAACTGGGGGGGGCAACTGAGGGGTGCAACTGGGGGGTACAACTGGGGGGTGCAACTGACGGGTGCAACTGGGGGGTGCAACTGAGGGGTGCAACTGAGGGGTGCAACTGAGGGGTGCAACTGAGGGGTGCAACTGAGGGGTGCAACTGAGGGGTGGAACTCGGGGGTGCAACTGAGGGGTGCAACTGGGGGGTTCACCTGAGGGGTGCAACTGAGGGGTGCAACTGGGGGGTGCAACTGACGGGTGCAACTGGGGGGTGCAACTGAGGGGCGCAACTGAGGGGTGCAACTGAGGGGTGCAACTGAGGGGTGCAACTGGGGGCTGCAACTGAGGGGTGCATCTGAGGGGTGCAACTGAGGGGTGCAACTGAGGGGTGGATCTGCGGGGTGCAACTGAGGGGTGCAACCTGGGGGGTGCAACTGGGGGGTGCAACTGAGGGGTGCAACTGAGGGGTGCAATTGGGGGGTGCAACAGAGGGGTGCAACCGAGAGGTGCAACTGAGGGGTGGAACTGGGGGGTGCAACTGGGGGGTGCAACTGAGGGGTGCAACTGAGGGCTGCAACTGAGGGGTGCAACTGAGGGGTGCAACTGAGGGGTGCAACTGAGGGGTGCAACTGAGGGGTGCAACTGAGGGGTGCAACTGAGGGGTGGAACTGGGGGGTGCAACTGAGGGGTGCAACTGAGGGATGCAACTGAGGGGTGCAACTGAGGGGTGCAACTGAGGGGTGCAACTGAGGGCTGCAACTGAGGGGTGCAACTGAGGGGTGCAACTGAGGGGTGCAACTGAGGGGTGCAACTGAGGGGTGCAACTGAGGGCTGCAACTGAGGGGTGCAACTCGGGGGTGCAACCTGGGGGGTGCAACTGGGGGGTGCAACTGAGGGGTGCAACTGAGGGGTGCAATTGGGGGGTGCAACAGAGGGGTGCAACTGAGAGGTGCAACTGAGGGGTGCAATTGGGGGGTGCAACTGAGGGGTGCAACTGAGGGGTGCAACTGACGGGTGCAACTGAGGGGTGCAACTGAGGGGTGCAACTGAGGGGTGCAACTGAGGTGTGCAACTGAGGGGTGCAACTGAGGGGTGCAACTGAGGGTTGCAACTGAGGGGTGCAACTGAGGGGTGCAACTGGGGGGTGCAACCTGCGGGGTGCAACTGGGGGGTGCAACTGAGGGGTGCAACTGAGGGGTGCAATTGGGGGGTGCAACAGAGGGGTGCAACTGAGAGGTGCAACTGAGGGGTGAAACTGGGGGGTGCAACTGAGGGGTGCAACTGAGGGGTGCAACTGAGGGGTGCAACTGAGGGCTGCAACTGACGGGTGCAACTGAGGGGTGCAACTGAGGGGTGCAACTGAGGGGTGCAACTGAGGGGTGCAACTGAGGGGTGCAACTGAGGGGTGCAACTGAGGGGTGCAACTAAGGGGTGCAACTGAGGGGTGCAACTGGGGGGTGCAACCTGGGGGGTGCAACTGGGGGGTGCAACTGAGGGGTGCAACTGAGGGGTGCAATTGGGGGGTGCAACAGAGGGGTGCAACTGAGAGGTGCAACTGAGGGGTGGAACTGGGGGGTGCAACTGAGGAGGAGGAGGAGGAGGAGGAGCGCCTGCCGCGGTCCCACGTACGGTGAGCCTTGGCGTCGTCCCCCGGGGGCCCCACGCAGGCAGAGCCGAGGGAGTCCTCCGTCTTACCTCCGCTAGAGTAAGACGAATCTCGTCGCACACCTGAGAACGCCCCTCCCAGCAGGCCGTCTGGGTCAAAGCGCCGGTGTACGACAACGCTACGGTCCGATCTGCTCTCCGGTCCCGGCCACCGACCGCTCCGACCTGTCGTGGGTCCACCCGAGGTAGCGTCCCACGATCAACGGGCACGGAAGGTGTGGGTCTCCCGGGGCATCACCCCCGACTTGCAAACGTCGCCGGGCTAAATAGAACGCGGCCCAGCACGACTATGCGCACTGCCGGCGGGCTGAGTACCGCCGGCGTCGCGAGTACGGCCACGCTACACGATCACGCGCACCGCCGGTGGCCTGGGTACCCCCGGGTTCTGTGAGTGCGCCATAGCACCACGGTGCTGCACCGCTGTGGAGGTCACCGACGACGCCCTGCCGCAAAGGCCGAGCCCAAACGACGAGCCCTACGATACGTGCACCGAGACGGTACGCGACCGAGAAAGTGGCACCACGATGGTGCCCGAGCGAGACGGCGACGTTCGCCGATGGCACGTGAGGCGGTGAGTACCGCCGATGACTCGTCACCTCTGCACGGGGTGTCACGGAGGGTGGCGGAGCGCCAAGTGCAGACCCCGCCATGGTGCCTCGAGGATTGGCCTGGAGGACACACCATGGCCAGGCTGGCGCACGAAGAACGTTTGGGCAGCGCCACGGTGGCGCTCTGCCCTGAAGGTTGCGCCACGACGGCGCACGTGTACGTTGACTGCACCATGGTGGTGCCACGTCACTGAACTGGCGCCACGTCGGCTCAGGGCTGTCTGGGCAGCGCCGCGGTGACATTCTGCCCTGAGGATTGCGCCACGATGGCGCACGTGTACGTTGGCGGCACCACGATGGCGCTCGGCCACTGAACTGGCTGTCCGGGCAGTGCCACGACGGCGCCGTGCCCCGAACACTGCGCCACGGCGGCACACGTGCACGTTGGCAGCACCCCGGTGGTGTACTGCCACTGAAGTGGCGCCACGTTGGCGCTGGATTGTTTGGGCGGCGCCGTGGCGGCGCTCTGCCGAGAAGGCCGCGCCACGACGGCGCTCTGCCCTGAAGGCCGCGCCACGACGGCGCACGGGTACGTTCGCGGCACCACGATAGTGCCCTGGCACTGAGCCCGCGCCATGTCGGCGGAGAGCTGTCGGGGCAGGTGCCACGTTGGCGTCCGGCGGTCGGGGGGAGGCCACGTATGTGCATCTGTCCCCCACAGGACTGCATGTCTGGCCCAGGGAGGGGTCCTGGGCGGTTGGCGGGCGGGATGGGCCCGGCCTGACACAGGGAAGACGCACGAGAAATCGAGACGTATCACGACTGGCTTCGAGCGTGGCAGTGCGTGTGGGCAATCCGTCCCACAGCTACCATCCTGAGGGTTTTTAGACTGGTGCCAGGTCACCAGAACTGAGGGGTGCAACTCGGGGGTGCAACTGAGGGGTGCAACTGAGGGGTGCAACTGAGGGGTGCAACTGAGGGGTGCAACTGAGGGGTGCAACTGAGGGGTGCAACTGAGGGGTGCAACTGAGGGGTGGAACTGAGGGGTGCACCTGAGGGGTGCAACTGAGGGGTGCAATTGAGGGGTGCAACTGGGGGTTGCAACTGAGGGGTGCAACTGAGGGGTGCAACTGGGGGGTGCAACTGAGGGGTGCAACTGAGGGGTGCAATTGGGGGGTGCAACAGAGGGGTGCAAGTGAGGGGTGCAACTGAGGGGTGCAACTGGGGGCTGCAACTGAGGGGTGGAACTGAGGGGTGCAACTGAGGGGTGCAACTGAGGGTTGCAACTGAGGAGTGCAACTGGGGGGTGCAACCTGGGGGGTGCAACTGGGGGTTCCAACTGAGGGGTGCAACTGAGGGGTGCAATTGGGGGGTGCAACAGAGGGGTGCAACTGAGGGGTGCAACTGAGGGGTGCAACTGAGGGGTGCAACTGAGGGGCGCAACTGAGGGGTGCAACTGAGGGGTGCAACTGAGGGGTGGAACTGGGGGGTGCAACTGAGGGGTGCAACTCGGGGGTGCAACTGAGGGGTGGAACTGGGGGGTGCAACTGAGGGGTGCAACTGAGGGGTGCAACTGAGGGGTGCAACTGAGGGGTGCAACTGAGGGGTGCAACTGAGGGGTGCAACTGAGAGGTGGAACTGGGGGGTGCAACTGAGGGGTGCAACTGGGGGATGCAACTGAGGGGTGCAACTGACGGGTGCAACTGAGGGGTGCAACTGAGGGGTGCAACTGAGGGGTGCAACTGAGGGGTGCAATTGGGGGCTGCAACTGAGGGGTGCAACTGAGGGTTGCAACTGAGGGGTGCAACTGAGGGATGCAACTGGAGGGTGCAACCTGGGAGGTGCAACTGAGGGGTGGAACTGGGGGGTGCAACTGAGGGGTGCAACTGGGGGGTGCAACTGAGGGGTGCAACTCAGGGGTGCAACTGAGGGGTGCAACCGAGGGGTGCAACTGAGGGGTGCAACTGAGGGGTGCAACTAAGGGGTGCAACTGGGGGGCTGCAATAGGGGGGTGCAACGGGGTGGTGCAACTGGGGGGTGCAACTGAGGGGTGTAACTGAGGGGTGCAACTGAGGGGTGCAACTGGGGGGTGCAACTGAGGGGTGCAACTGGGGGGTGCAACTGAGGGGTGCAACTGAGGGGTGCAACTGGGGGGTGCAACTGACGGGTGCAACTGGGGGGTGCAACTGAGGGGTGCAACTGAGGGGTGCAACTGAGGGGTGCAACTGAGGGGTGCAACTGAGGGCTGCAACTGAGGGGTGGAACTCGGGGGTGCAACTGAGGGGTGCAACTGGGGGGTTCACCTGAGGGGTGCAACTGAGGGGTGCAACTGAGGGGCGCAACTGAGGGGTGCAACTGAGGGGTGCAACCTGGGGGGTGCAACTGGGGGGTGCAACTGAGGGGTGCAACTGAGGGGTGCAATTGGGGGGTGCAACAGAGGGGTGCAACTGAGAGGTGCAACTGAGGGGCGGAACTGGGGGGTGCAACTGAGGGGTGCAACTCGGGGGTGCAACTGAGGGGTGCAACTGAGGGGTGCAACTGAGGGCTGCAACTTAGGGGTGAAACTGAGGGGTGCAACTGAGGGGTGCAACTGAGGGGTGCAACTGAGGGGTGCAACTGAGGGGTGCAACTGAGGGGTGGAACTGGGGGGTGCAACTGAGGGGTGCAACCGAGGGGTGCAACTGAGGGGTGCAACTGAGGGGTGCAACTGAGGGCTGCAACTGAGGGGTGCAACTGAGGGGTGCAACTGAGGGGTGCAACTGAGGGGTGGAACTGCGGGGTGCAACTGAGGGCTGCAACTGAGGGGTGCAACTGGGGGGTGCAACCTTGTGGGTGCAACTGGGGGGTGCAACTGAGGGGTGCAACTGAGGGGTGCAATTGGGGGGTGCAACAGAGGGGTGCAACTGGGGGGTGCAACTGAGGGGTGAACCTGAGGGGTGCAACTGAGGGGTGCAACTGAGGGGTGCAACTGACGGGTGCAACTGAGGGGTGCAACTGAGGGGTGCAACTGAGGGGTGCAACTGAGGTGTGCAACTGAGGGGTGCAACTGAGGGGTGCAACTGAGGGGTGCAACTGAGGGGTGCAACTGAGGGGTGCAACTGACGGGTGCAACCGAGGGGTGCAACTGAGGGGTGCAACTGAGGGGTGCAACTGAGGGGTGCAACTGAGGGGTGCAACTGAGGGGTGCAACTGAGGGGTGCAACTTAGGGGTGCAACTGAGGGGTGCAACTGGGGGGTGCAACCTGGGGGGTGCAACTGAGGGGTGGAACTCGGGGGTGCAACTGAGGGGTGCAATTGGGGGATGCAACAGAGGGGTGCAACTGAGAGGTTCCACTGAGGAGTGGAACTGGGGGGTGCAACTGAGGGGTGCAACTCGGGGGTGCAACTGAGGGGTGCAACTGAGGGGTGCAACTGAGGGCTGCAACTGAGGGGTGGAACTGAGGGGTGCAACTGAGGGGTGCAACTGAGGGGTGCAACTGAGGGGTGCAACTGAGGGGTGCAACTGAGGGGTGGAACTGGGGGGTGCAACTGAGGGGTGCAACTGGGGGATGCAACTGAGGGGTGCAACTGACGGGTGCAACTGAGGGGTGCAACTGAGGGGTGCAACTGAGGGGTGCAACTGAGGGGTGCAACTGAGGGGTGCAACTGAGGGGTGCAACTGAGGGGTGCAACTGAGGGGTGCAACTGAGGAGTGCAACTGAGGGGTGCAACTGGGAGGTGCAACTGAGGGGTGCAACTGAGGGGTGCAACTG
This sequence comes from Eutreptiella sp. 'Long Island Sound 2002', assembly GCA_964036045.1. Taxonomy (NCBI): domain Eukaryota; phylum Euglenozoa; class Euglenophyceae; order Eutreptiales; family Eutreptiaceae; genus Eutreptiella; species Eutreptiella sp. 'Long Island Sound 2002'. The sequence continues at coordinate 124,357,182 of OZ038383.1, read as the reverse complement.
GGGGCTGCAACTGAGGGGTGGAACTCCGGGGTGCAACTGAGGGGTGCAACTGAGGGGTGCAACTGAGGGGTGCAACTGGGGAGTGCAACTGGGGGGTGCAACTGACGGGTGCAACTGAGGGGTGCAACTGAGGGGTGCAACTGAGGGGTGCAACTGAGGGGTGCAACTGAGGGGTGCAACTGAGGGGTGCAACTGAGGGGTGCAACTGAGGGGTGCAACTGAGGGGTGCAACTGACGGGTGCAACTGAGGGGTGCAACTGAGGGGTGCAACTGAGGGGTGCAACTGAGGGGTGCAACTGAGGGGTGCAACTGAGGGGTGCAACTGAGGGGTGCAACTGAGGGGTGCAACTGAGGGGTGCAACTGGGGGGTGCAACCTGGGGGGTGCAACTGGGGGGTGCAACTGAGGGGTGCAACTGAGGGGTGCAATTGGGGGGTGCAACAGAGGGGTGCAACTGAGAGGTGCAACTGAGGGGTGGAACTGGGGGGTGCAACTGAGGGGTGCAACTCGGGGGTGCAACTGAGGGGTGCAACTGAGGGGTGCAACTGAGGGCTGCAACTGAGGGCTGCAACTGAGGGGTGCAACTGAGGGGTGCAACTGAGGGGTGCAACTGAGGGGTGCAACTGAGGGGTGCAACTGAGGGATGGAACTGGGGGGTGCAACTGAGTGGTGCAACTGGGGGATGCAACTGAGGGGTGCAACTGACGGGTGCAACTGAGGGGTGCAACTGAGGGGTGCAACTGAGGGGTGCAACTGAGGGGTGCAACTGAGGGGTGCAACTGAGGGGTGCAACTGAGGGGTGCAACTGAGGGGTGCAACTGAGGGGTGCAACTGAGGAGTGCAACTGAGGGGTGCAACTGGGAGGTGCAACTGAGGGGTGCAACTGAGGGGTGCAACTGGGGGCTGCAACTGAGGGGTGGAACTGCGGGGTGCAACTGAGGGGTGCAACTGAGGGGTGCAACTGAGGGGTGCAACTGGGTAGTGCAACTGGGGGGTGCAACTGGGGGGTGCAACTGAGGGGTGCAACTGGGGGGTGCTACTGAGGGGTGCAACTGAGGGGTGCAACTGAGGGGTGCAACTAAGGGGTGCAATTGAGGGGTGCAATAGGGGGGTGCAACTGAGGGGTGCAACTGGGGGGTGCAACCTGGGAGGTGCAACTGAGGGGTGGAAGTGGGGGGTGCAACTGAGGGGTGCAACTGAGGGGTGCAACTGAGGGGTTCAACTGAGGGGTGCAACTGAGAGGTGCAACTGAGGGGTGCAATTGAAGGTTGCAACTGGGGGATGCAAGTGAGGGGTGCAACTGCGGGGTGCAACTGGGGGGTGCAACTGAGGGCTGCAACTGAGGGGTGCAACTGAGGGGTGCAACTGAGGGGTGCAACTGAGGGCTGCAACTGAGGGGTGCAACTGAGGGGTGCAACTGAGGGGTGCAACTGAGGGGTGCAACTGAGGGGTGCAACTGAGGGGTGCAACTGAGGGGTGCAACTGGGGGGTGCAACTGAGGGGTGCAACTGGGTGATGCAACTGAGTGGTGCAACTGACGGGTGCAACTGAGGGGTGCAACTGAGGGGTGCAACTGAGGGGTGCAACTGAGGGGTGCAACTGAGGGGTGCAACTGAGGGGTGCAACTGAGGGGTGCAACTGAGGGGTGCAACTGAGGGGTGCAACTGGGGGCTGCAACTGAGGGGTGCAACTGAGGGCTGCAACTGAGGGGTGCAACTGAGGGATGCAACTGGGGGGTGCAACCTGGGAGGTGCAACTGAGGGGTGGAACTGGGGGGTGCAACTGAAGGGTGCAACTGGGGGGTGCAACTCAGGGGTGCAACTGAGGGGTGCAACTGAGGGGTGCAACTCAGGGGTGCAACTGAGGGGTGCAACTGAGGGGTGCAACTAAGGGGTGCAACTGGGGGGTGCAATAGGGGTGCAACTGAGGGGTGCAACTGGGGGGTGCAACTGAGGGGTGCAACCTGGGGGGTGCAACCTGGGGGGTGCAACTGAGGGGTGCAACTGAGGGGTGCAACTGAGGGGTGCAACTGAGGGGTGCAACTGGGGGGTGCAACTGAGGGGTGCAACTGGGGGGGGCAACTGAGGGGTGCAACTGAGGGGTGCAACTGGGGGGTGCAACTGACGGGTGCAACTGGGGGGTGCAACTCGGGGGTGCAATTGAGGGGTGCAACTGAGGGGTGCAACTGAGGGCTGCAACTGAGGGGTGCAACTGAGGGGTGCAACTGAGGGGTGCAACTGAGGGGTGCAACTGAGGGCTGCAACTGAGGGGTGCAACTGAGGGGTGGAACTGGGGGGTGCAACTGAGGGATGCAACTGAGGGGTGCAACTGAGCGGTGCAACTGAGGGGTGCAACTGAGGGGTGCAACTGAGGGCTGCAACTGAGGGGTGCAACTGAGGGGTGCAACTGAGGGGTGCAACTGACGGGTGCAACTCAGGGGTGCAACTGGGGGGTGCAACTGAGGGGTGCAACTGGGGGGGGCAACTGAGGGGTGCAACTGAGGGGTGCAACTGGGGGGTGCAACTGACGGGTGCAACTGGGGGGTGCAACTCGGGGGTGCAACTGAGGGGTGCAACTGAGGGGTGCAACTGAGGGCTGCAACTGAGGGGTGCAACTGAGGGGTGCAACTGAGGGGTGCAACTGAGGGGTGCAACTGAGGGGTGCAACTGAGGGGTGCAACTGAGGGGTGGAACTGGGGGGTGCAACTGAGGGGTGCAACTGAGGGGTGCAACTGAGGGGTGCAACTGAGGGGTGCAACTGAGGGGTGCAACTGAGGGGTGCAACTGAGAGGTGCAACTGACGGGTGCAACTGAGGGGTGCAACTGAGGGGTGCAACTGAGGGGTGCAACTGAGGGGTGCAACTGAGGGGTGCAACTGAGGGGTGCAACTGAGGGGTGCAACTGAGGGGTGCAACTGAGGGGTGCAACTGGGGGGTGCAACCTGGGGGGTGCAACTGGGGGGTGCAACTGAGGGGTACAACTGAGGGGTGCAATTGGGGGGTGCAACAGAGGGGTGCAACTGAGAGGTGCAACTGAGGGGTGCAACTGAGGGGTGCAACTGAGGGGTGCAACTGAGGGCTGCAACTGACGGGTGCAACTGACGGGTGCAACTGAGGGGTGCAACTGAGGGGTGCAACTGAGGGGTGCAACTGAGGGGTGCAACTGAGGGGTGCAACTGAGGGGTGCAACTGGGGGTTGCAACTGAGGGGTGCAACTGGGGGGTGCAACCTTGGGGGTGCAACTGGGGGGTGCAACTGAGGGGTGCAACTGAGGGGTGCAATTGGGGGGTGCAACAGAGGGGTGCAACTGAGAGGTGCAACTGAGGGGTGGAACTGGGGGGTGCAACTGAGGGGTGCAACTCGGGGGTGCAACTGAGGGGTGCAACTGAGGGGTGCAACTGAGGGCTGCAACTGAGGGGTGCAACTGAGGGGTGCAACTGAGGGGTGCAAGTGAGGGGTGCAACTGAGGCGTGCAACTGAGGGGTGCAACTGAGGGGTGGAACTGGGGGGTGCAACTGAGGGGTGCAACTGGGGGATGCAACTGAGGGGTGCAACTGACGGGTGCAACTGAGGGGTGCAACTGAGGGGTGCAACTGAGGGGTGCAACTGAGGGGTGCAACTGAGGGGTGCAACTGAGGGGTGCAACTGAGGGGTGCAACTGAGGGGTGCAACTGAGGAGTGCAACTGAGGGGTGCAACTGGGAGGTGCAACTGAGGGGTGCAATTGAGGGGTGCAACTGGGGGCTGCAACTGAGGGGTGGAACTGCGGGGTGCAACTGAGGGGTGCAACTGAGGGGTGCAACTGAGGGGTGCAACTGGGGAGTGCAACTGGGGGGTGCAACTGGGGGGTGCAACTGAGGGGTGCAACTGAGGGGTGCTACTGAGGGGTGCAACTGAGGGGTGCAACTGAGGGGTGCAACTGAGGGGTGCAGCTAAGGGGTGCAACTGAGGGGTGCAATAGGGGGGTGCAACTGAGGGGTGCAACTGGGGGGTGCGACCTGGGAGGTGCAACTGAGGGGTGGAACTGGGGGGTGCAACTGAGGGGTGCAACTGAGGGGTGCAACTGAGGGGTTCAACTGAGGGGTGCAACTGAGAGGTGCAACTGAGGGGTGCAATTGAAGGTTGCAACTGGGGGGTGCAAGTGAGGGGTGCAACTGCGGGGGGCAACTGGGGGTTGCAACTGAGGGCTGCAACTGAGGGGTGCAACTGAGGGGTGCAACTGAGGGGTGCAACTGAGGGGTGCAACTGAGGGCTGCAACTGAGGGGTGCAACTGAGGGGTGCAACTGAGGGGTGCAACTGGGGGGTGCAACTGAGGGGTGCAACTGGGGGGTGCAACTGAGGGGTGCAACTGAGGGGTGCAACTGGGGGGTGCAATTGAGGGGTGCAACTGAGGGGTGCAACTGAGGGGTGCAACTGAGGGGTGCAACTGGGGGGTGCAACTGAGGGGTGCAACTGAGGGGTGCAACTGAGGGGTGCAACTGAGGGGTGGATCTGCGGGGTGCAACTGAGGGGTGCAACTGGGGGGTGCAACTGAGGGGTGCAACTGAGGGGTACAACTGAGAGGTGCAGCTCAGGGGTGCAACTGAGGGGTGCAACTGGGGGGTGCAACTGAGGGGTGCAACTGAGGGGTGCAACTGAGGGCTGCAACTGAGGGGTGCAACTGAGGGGTGCAACTGAGGGGTGCAACTGCGGGGTGCAACTGAGGGGTGCAACTGGGGGGTGCAACTGAGGGGTGCAACTGAGGGGTGCAACTGAGAGGTGCAGCTGAGGGGTGCAACTGAGGGGTGCAACTGAGGGGTGCAACTGGGGGGTGCAACTGAGGGGTGCAACTGAGGGGTGCAACTGAGGGGTGCAACTGAGGGGTGCAACTGAGGGGTGCAACTGAGGGGTGCAACTGAGGGGTGCAACTGGGGGGTGAAACTGAGGGGTGCAACTGAGGGGTGCAACTGAGGGCTGCAACTGAGGGGTGCAACTGGGGGGTGCAACTGAGGGGTGCAACTGGGGGGTGCAACTGAGGGCTGCAACTGAGGGGTGCCACTGAGGGGTGCAACTGAGGGGTGCAACTGAGGGCTGCAACTGAGGGGTGGAACTCGGGGGTGCAACTGAGGGGTGCAACTGGGGGGTGCAACTGAGGGGTGCAACTGAGGGGTGCAACTGAGGGGTGCAACTGGGGGCTGCAACTGAGGGGTGCAACTGAGAGCTGCAACTGGGGGGTGCAACTGAGGGGTGCAACTGGGGGGTGCAACTGAGGGGTGCAACTGGGGGGTGCAACTGAGGGGTGCAACTGAGGGCTGCAACTGAGGGGTGCCACTGAGGGGTGCAACTGAGGGGTGCAACTGAGGGGTGCAACTGAGGGGTGGAACTCGGGGGTGCAACTGAGGGGTGCAACTGGGGGGTGCAACTGAGGGGTGCAACTGAGGGGTGCAACTGAGGGGTGCAACTGAGGGGTGCAACCGGGGGGTGCAACCTGGGGGGTGCAATTGGGGGGTGCAACTGAGGGGTGCAATTGGGGGGTGCAACAGAGGGATGCAACGGAGAGGTGCAACTGAGGGGTGGAACTGGGTGTTGCAACTGAGGGGTGCAACTCGGGGGTGCAACTGAGGGGTGCAACTGAGGGGTGCAACTGAGGGCTGCAACTGATGGTTGGAACTGGGGGGTGCAACTGAGGGGTGCAACTGGGGGGTGCAACTGAGGGGTGCAACTGAGGGGTGCAACTGAGGGGTGCAACTGAGGGGTGCAACTGAGGGGTGCAACTGAGGGGTGCAACTGAGGGGTGCAACTGGGGGGTGCAACTGAGGGGTGCAACTGAGGGGTGCAACTGGGGGCTGCAACTGAGGGGTGGAACTGCGGGGTGCAACTGAGGGGTGCAACTGAGGGGTGCAACTGAGGGGTGCAACTGGGGAGTGCAACTGAGGGGTGCAACTGAGGGGTGCAACTGAGGGGTGCAACTGAGGGGTGCAACTGAGGGGTGCAACTGAGGGGTGCAACTGAGGGGTGCAACTGAGGGGTGCAACTAAGGGGTGCAACTGAGGGGTGCAATAGGGGGGTGCAACTGGGGGGTGCAATCTGGGGGTGCAACTGAGGGGTGCAACTGAGGGGTGCAACTGGGGGGTGCAACTGGGGGGTGCAACTGAGTGGTGCAACTGGGGGGGGCAACTGAGGGGTGCAACTGAGGGGTGCAACTGGGGGGTGCAACTGAGGGGTGCAACTGAGGGGTGCAACTGGGGGGTGCAACGGGGGGGTGCGACTGAGGGGTGCGACTGAGGGGTGCAACTGAGGGGTGCAACTGAGGGGTGCAACTGAGGGGTGCAACTGAGGGGTGCAACTGAGGGGTGCAACTGAGGGGTGCAACTGAGGGGTGCAACTGAGGGGTGCAACTGAGGGGTGCAACTGGGGGGTGCAACTGAGGGGTGCAACTGAGGCGTGCAACTGGGGGCTGCAACTGAGGGGTGCAACTGAGGGGTGCAACTGAGTGGTGCAACTGGGGAGTGCAACTGGGGGGTGCAACTGAGGGGTGCAACTGAGGGGTGCAACTGACGGGTGCTACTGAGGGGTGCAACTGAGGGGTGCAACTGAGGGGTGCAACTGAGGGGTGCAACTAAGGGCTGCAACTGAGGGGTGCAACTGGGGGGTGCAACTTGGTGGTGCAACTGGGGGGTGCAACTGAGGGGTGCAACTGAGGGGTGCAACTGGGGGGTGCAACTGGGGGATGCAACTGAGGGGTGCAACTGAGGGGGGCAACTGAGGGGTGCAACTGAGGGGTGCAACTGGGGGGTGCAACTGAGGGGTGCAACTGGGGGGTGCAACTGAGGGGTGCAACTGAGGGGTGCAACTGAGGGGTGCAATTGGGGGGTGCAACAGAGGGGTGCAACTGAGAGGTGCAACTGAGGGGTGCAACTGAGGGGTGCAACTGAGGGGTGCAACTGAGGGGTGCAACTGGGGGGTGTAACTGGGGGGTACAACTGAGGGGTGCAACTGAGGGGTGCAACTGAGGGGTGCAACTGAGGGGTGCAACTGGGGGGTGCAACTGAGGGGTGCAACTGGGGGGTGCAACTGAGGGGTGCAACTGGGGGGTGCAACTGAGGGGTGCAACTGAGGGGTGCAACTGAGGGGTGCAACTGAGGGGTGCAACCGAGGGGTGCAACTGAGGGGTGCAACTGGGAGGTGCAACTGGGGGGTGCAACTGGACGGGTGCAACTGAGGGGTGCAACTCGGGGTGCAGCTGAGGGGTGCAACTGAGGGGTGCAACTGAGGGGTGCAACTGGGGGGTGCAACTGAGGGGTGCAACTGAGGGGTGCAACTGACGGGTGCAACTGAGGGGTGCAACTGGGGGGTGCAACTGAGGGGTGCAACTGGGGGGTGCAACTGAGGGGTGCAACTGGGGGGTGCAACTGAGGGGTGCAACTGAGGGGTGCAACTGGGGAGTGCAACTGAGGGGTGCAACTGAGGGGTGCAACTGAGGGGTGGAACTGCGGGGTGCAACTGAGGGGTGCAACTGGGGGGTGCAACTGAGGGGTGCAGCTGAGGGGTGCAACTGAGAGGTGCAGCTGAGGGGTGCAACTGAGGGGTGCAACTGGGGGGTGCAACTGAGGGGTGCAGCTGAGGGGTGCAACTGGGGGGTGCAACTGAGGGGTGCAACTGAGGGGTGCAACTGAGGGGTGCAACTGAGGGGTGCAACTGAGGGGTGCAACTGAGGGGTGCAACGGGGGGTTGCAACTGGGGGGTGCAACTGGACGGGTGCAACTGACGGGTGCAACTCGGGGGTGCAGCTGAGGGGTGCAACTGAGGGGTGCAACTGAGGGGTGCAACTGGGGGGTGCAACTGAGGGGTGCAACTGAGGGGTGCAACTGACGGGTGCAACTGAGGGGTGCAACTGGGGGGTGCAACTGAGGGGTGCAACTGAGGCGTGCAACTGAGGGGTGCAACTGAGGGGTGGAATTGCGGGGTGCAACTGAGGGGTGCAACTGGGGGGTGCAACTGAGGGGTGCAACTGAGGGGTGCAACTGAGAGGTGCAGCTGAGGGGTGCAACTGAGGGGTGCAACTGAGGGGTGCAACTGAGGGGTGCAACTGAGGGGTGGAACTGAGGGGTGCAACTGAGGGGTGCAACTGAGGGGTGCAACTGGGCGTGCAACTGAGGGGTGCAACTGAGGGGTGCAACTGGGGGGTGTAACTGAGGGGTGCAACTGAGGGGTGCAACTGGGGGGTGCAACTTGGGGGTGCAACTGATGGGTGCAACTGGGGGGTGCAACTGAGGGGTGCAAATGGGGGGTGCAACTGAGGGGTGCAACTGGGGGGTGCAACTGAGGGGTGCAACTGAGGGGTGCAACTGAGGGGTGCAACTGAGGGGTGCAACTGAGGGGTGCAACTGACGGGTGCAACTGAGGGGTGCAACTGAGGGGTGCAACTGGGGGGTGCAACTGAGAGATGCAGCTGAGGGGTGCAACTGAGGGGTGCAACTGGGGGGTGCAACTGAGGGGTGCGCCTGAGCGGTGCAACTGGGGGGTGCAACTGAGGGGTGCAACTGAGGGGTGCAACTGAGGGGTGCAACTGAGGGGTGCAACTGGGGGTGCAACTGGGGGCCGCAACTGAGGGGTGCACCTGAGGGGTGCAACTGAGGGGTGCAACTGAGGGGTGCAACTGGGGGGTGCAACTGGGGGGTGCAACTGAACGGCTGCAACTGAGGGGTGCTACTCGGGGGTGCAACTGAGGGGTGCAACTGAGGGGTGCAACTGAGGGGTGCAACTGGGGGGTGCAACTGGGGGGTGCAACTGAGGGGTGCAACTGAGGGGTGCAACTGACGGGTGCAACTGAGGGGTGCAACTGGGGGGTGCAACTGAGGGGTGCAACTGAGGGGTGCAACTGAGGGGTGCAACTGAGGGGTGGAACTGCGGGGTGCAACTGAGGGGTGCAACTGGGGGGTGCAACTGAGGGGTGCAACTGAGGGGTGCAACTGAGAGGTGCAGCTGAGGGGTGCAACTGAGAAGTGCAACTGGGGGGTGCAACTGAGGGGTGCACCTGAGGGGTGCAACTGAGGGGTGCAACTGAGGGCTGCAACTGAGGGGTGGAACTCGGGGGTGCAACTGAGGGGTGCAACTGGGGGGTGCAACTGAGGGGTGCAACTGAGGGGTGCAACTGAGGGGTGCAACTGAGGGGTGCAACTGAGGGCTGCAACTGAGGGGTTGAACTCGGGGGTGCAACTGAGGGTTGCAACTGGGGGGTGCAACTGAGGGGTGCAACTGAGGGGTGCAACTGAGGGGTGCAACTGAGGGGTGCAACTGAGGGGTGCAACTGGGGGGTGCAACTGAGGGGTGCAACTGAGGGGTGCAACTGAGGGGTGCAACTGAGGGGTGCAACTGAGGGGGGCAACTGAGGGGTGCAACTGAGGGGTGCAACTGGGGGGTGCAACTGAGGGGTGCAACTGAGGGGTGCAACTGAGGGGTGCAACTGAGGGGTGCAACTGACAGGTGCAACTGAGGGGTGCAACTGAGGGGTGCAACTGAGGGGTGCAACTGAGGGGTGCAACTGATGGGTGGAACTGAGGGGTGCAACTGAGGGGTGCAACTGAGGGGTGCAACAGAGTTGTGCAACTGAGGGGTGCAACTGAGTGGTGCAATTGAGGGGTGCAACTGAGGGGTGCAACTGAGGGGTGCAACTGGGGGGTGCAACTGGGGGGTGCAACTGAGGGGTGCAACTGAGGGGTGCAACTGGGGGCTGCAACTGAGGGGTGGAACTGAGGGGTGCAACTGAGGGGTGCAACTGGAGGGTGCAACTGAGGGGTGCAACTGAGGGGTGCAACTGGGGGGTTCAACTGAGGGTTGCAACTGGGGGGTGCAACTGAGGGGTGCATCTGAGGGGTGCAACTGGGGGGTGCAACTGAGGGGTGCAACTGAGGGGTGCAACTGAGGGGTGCAACTGATGGTTGGAACTGAGGGGTGCAACTGAGGGGTGCAACTGAGGGGTGCAACAGAGTTGTGCAACTGAGGGGTGCAACTGAGTGGTGCAATTGAGGGGTGCAACTGAGGGGTGCAACTGAGGGGTGCAGCTGGGGGGTGCAACTGGGGGGTGCAACTGAGGGGTGCAACTGAGGGGTGCAACTGGGGGCTGCAACTGAGGGGTGGAACTGAGGGGTGCAACTGAGGGGTGCAACTGGGGGGTGCAACTGAGGGGTGCAACTGAGGGGTGCAACTGGGGGGTGCAACTGAGGGGTGGAACTGTGGGGTGCAACTGAGGGGTGCAACTGGGGGGTGCAACTGAGGGGTGCAACTGAGGAGTGTAACTGATGGGTGGAACTGCGGGGTGCATCTGAGGGGTGCAACTGGGGGGTGCAACTGAGGGGTGCAACTGAGGGGTGCAACTGAGGGATGCAACTGAGGGGTGCAACTGAGGGGTGCAACAGAGTTGTGCAACTGAGGGGTGCAACTGAGGGGTGCAACTGGGGGGTGCAACTGGGGGGTGCAACTGAGGGGTGCAACTGAGGGGTGCAACTGGGGGCTGCAACTGAGAGGTGGAACTGAGGGGTGCAACTGAGGGGTGCAACTGGGGGCTGCAACTGACGGGTGCAACTGAGGGGTGCAACTGAGGAGTGCAACTGAGAGGTGCAACTGAGGGGTGGAACTGGGGGGTGCAACTGAGGGGTGCAACTGGGGGGTGCAACTGAGGGGTGCAACTGATGAGTGGAATAGCGGGGTGCATCTGAGGGGTGCAACTGGGGGGTGCAACTGAGGGGTGCAACTGAGGGGTGCAACTGAGGGGTGCAACTGATGGGTGGAACTGAGGGGTGCAACTGAGGGGTGCAACTGAGGGGTGCAACAGAGTTGTGCAACTGAGGGGTGCAACTGAGTGGTGCAATTGAGGGGTGCAACTGAGGGGTGCAACTGAGGGGTGCAGCTGGGGGGTGCAACTGGGGGGTGCAACTGAGGGGTGCAACTGAGGGGTGCAACTGGGGGCTGCAACTGAGGGGTGCAACTGAGGGGTGCAACTGAGGGGTGCAACTGGGGGGTGCAACTGAGGGGTGCAACTGAGGGCTGCAACTGGGGGGTGCAACTGAGGGGTGGAACTGGGGGGTGCAACTGAGGGGTGCAACTGTGGGGTGCAACTGAGGGGTGCAACTGAGGAGTGTAACTGATGGATGGAACTGCGGGGTGCATCTGAGGGGTGCAACTGGGGGGTGCAACTGAGGGGTGTAACTGAGGGGTGCAACTGAGGGGTGCAACTGAGGGGTGCAACTGAGGGGTGCAACAGAGTTGTGCAACTGAGGGGTGCAACTGAGGGGTGCAACTGGGGGGTGCAACGGGGGGGTGCAACTGAGGGGTGCAACTGAGGGGTGCAACTGGGGGCTGCAACTGAGGGGTGGAACTGAGGGGTGCAACTGAGGGGTGCAACTGGGGGCTGCAACTGACGGGTGCAACTGAGGGGTGCAACTGGGGGGTGCAACTGAGGGGTACAACTGAGGGGTGCAACTGAGGGGTGCACCTGGGGGGTGCAACTGGGGGGTGCAACTGAGGGGTGCAACTGAGGGGTGCAACTGGGGGCTGCAACTGAGGGGTGGAACTGAGGGGTGCAACTGAGTGGTGCAACTGGGGGCTGCAACTGACGGGTGCAACTGAGGGGTGCAACTGGGGGGTGCAACTGAGGGGTACAACTGAGGGGTGCAACTGAGGGGTGCAACTGGGGGGTGCAACTGAGGGGTGCAACTGGGGGGGGCAACTGAGGGTTGCAACTGAGGGGTGCATATGGGGGGTGCCACTGAGGGGTGCAACTGGGGGGTGCAACTCAGGGGTGCAACTGAGGGGTGCAACTGGGGGGTGCAACTGGAGGGTGCAGCTGAGGGGTGCAACCGAGGGGTGGAACTGAGGGGTGCAACTGGGGGGTGCAACTGAGGGGTGCAACTGAGGGGTGCAACTGAGGGGTGCAACTGGGGGGTGCAACTGAGGGGTGCAACTGAGGGGTGCAACTGGGGGGTGCAACTGGGGGGTGCAGCTGAGGGGTGCAACGGAGGGGTGGAACTGAGGGGTGCAACTGGGGGGTGCAACTGAGGGGTGCAACTGAGGGGTGCAACTGAGGGGTACAACTGAGGGATTCAACTGAGGGGTGCAACTGAGGGGTGCAACTGAGGGGTACAACTGAGGGGTGCAACTGAGGGGTGCAACTGAGGGGTGCAACTGAGGGGTGCAACTGAGGGGTGCAACTGGGGGGTGCAACTGGGGGGTGCAACTGAAGGGGTGCAACTGAGGGGTGCAACTCGGGGGTGCAACTGAGGGGTGCAACTGAGGGGTGCAACTGAGGGGTGCAACTGAGGGGTGCAACTGAGGGGTGGAACTGGGTGGTGCAACTGAGGGGTGCGACTGGGGGGTGCAACTGGGGGGTGCAACTGAGGGGTGCAACTGGGGGGTGCAACTGAGGGGTGCAACTGAGGGGTGCAACTGAGGGGTGCAACTGAGGGGTGCAATTGGGGGGTGCAACTGAGGGGTGCAACTGAGGGGTGCAACTGAGGGGTGCAACTGAGGGGTGGAACTGCGGGGTGCAACTGAGGGGTGCAACTTGGGGGTGCAACTGAGGGGTGCAACTGAGGGGTGCACCTGAGGGGTGCAACTGAGGGGTGCAACTGGGGGGTGCAACTGAGGGGTGCAACTGAGACGTGTACCTGAGGGGTGCAACTGAGGGGTGCAACTGGGGGGTGCAACTGAGGGGTGCAACTGAGGGGTGCAACTGAGGGGTGCAACTGAGGGGTGCAACTGAGGGGTGCAACTGAGGGGTGCAACTGAGGGGTTCAACTGAGGGGTGCAACTGAGGGGTGCAACTGAGGGGTGCAGCTGAGGGGTGCAACTGGGGGATGCAACTGGGGGGTGCAACTGAGGGGTGCAACTGAGGGGTGCAACTGAGGGGTGCAACTGAGGGGTGCAACTGAGGGGTGCAACTGAGGGGTGCAACTGAGGGGTGCAACTGAGGGGTGCAACTGGGGGGTGCAACTGAGGGGTGCAACTGGGGGGTGCAACTGAGGGGCGCAACTGAGGGGTGCAACTGAGGGGTGCAACTGAGAGGTGCACCTGAGGGCTGCAACTGAGGGGTGCAACTGGGGGGTGCAACTGAGGGGTGCAACTGAGGGGTGCAACTGAGGGGTGCAACTGAGGGGTGCAACTGAGGGGTGCAACTGGGGGGTGCAACTGAGGGGCGCACATGGGGGGTGCAACTGAGGGGTGCAACTGAGGGGTGCAACTGAGGGGTGCAACTGGGGGGTGCAACTGAGGGGTGCAACTGAGGGGTGCAACTGCGGGGTGCAACTGAGGGGAACCTGCGGGGTGCAACTGAGGGGTGCAACTGGGGGGTGCAACTGAGGGGTGCAACTGAGGGGTGCAACTGAGGGGTGCACCTGAGGGGTGCAACTGAGGGGTGCAACTGGGGGGTGCAACTGAGACGTGCACCTGAGCGGTGCAACTGAGGGGTGCAACTGGGGGGTGCAACTGAGGGGTGCAACTGAGGGGTGCAACTGGGGGGTGCAACTGGGAGGTGCAACTGAGGGGTGCAACCGAGGGGTGCAACTGGGGGGTGCAACTGAGGGGTGCACATGGGGGGTGCAACTGAGGAGTGCAACTGAGGGGTGCAACTGAGGGGTGCAACTGGGGGGTGCAACTGAGGGGTGCAACTGAGGGGTGCAACTGCGGGGTGCAACTGAGGGGAACCTGCGGGGTGCAACTGAGGGGTGCAACTGGGGGGTGCAACTGAGGGGTGCAACTGAGGGGTGCAACTGAGGGGTGCACCTGAGGGGTGCAACTGAGGGGTGCAACTGGGGGGTGCAACTGAGACGTGCACCTGAGCGGTGCAACTGAGGGGTGCAACTGGGGGGTGCAACTGAGGGGTGCAACTGAGGGGTGCAACTGAGGGGTGCAACTGAGGGCTGCAACTGAGGGGTGGAACTCGGGGGTGCAACTGAGGGGTGCAACTGGGGGGTGCAACTGAGGGGTGCAACTGAGGTGTGCAACTGAGGGGTGCAACTGAGGGGTGCAACTGGGGGGTGCAACTGAGGGGTGCAACTGAGAGGTGCACCTGAGGGGTGCAACCGAGGGGTGCAACTGGGGGGTGCAACTGAGGGGTGCACATGGGGGGTGCAACTGAGGGGTGCAACTGAGGGGTGCAACTGAGGGGTGCAACTGGGGGGTGCAACTGAGGGGTGCAACTGAGGGGTGCAACTGCGGGTTGCAACTGAGGGGTGGAACTGCGGGGTGCAACTGAGGGGTGCAACTGGGGGGTGCAACTGAGGGGTGCAACTGAGGGGTGCAACTGAGGGGTGCACCTGAGGGGTGCAACTGAGGGGTGCAACTGGGGGGTGCAACTGAGACGTGCACCTGAGCGGTGCAACTGAGGGGTGCAACTGGGGGGTGCAACTGAGGGGTGCAACTGAGGGGTGCAACTGAGGGGTGCAACTGAGGGCTGCAACTGAGGGGTGGAACTCGGGGGTGCAACTGAGGGGTGCAACTGGGGGGTGCAACTGAGGGGTGCAACTGAGGTGTGCAACTGAGGGGTGCAACTGAGGGGTGCAACTGGGGGGTGCAACTGAGGGGCGCAACTGAGGGGTGCAACTGAGGGGTGCAACTCAGGGGTGCAACTGGGGGCTGCAACTGAGGGGTGCAACTGAGGGGTGCAACTGAGGGGTGCAACTGAGGGGTGCAACTGAGGGGTGCAACTGAGGGGTGCAACTGAGGGGTGCAACTGAGGGGTGCAACTGGGGGGTGCAACCTGGGGGGTGAAACTGGGGGGTGCAACTGAGGGGTGCAATTGGGGGGTGCAACTGAGAGGTGCAAATGAGGGGTGCAACTGAGGGGTGCAACTGGGGGGCGCAACTGAGGGGCGCAACTGGGGGGTGCAACTGAGTGGTGCAACTGGGGGTTGCAACTGATGGGCGCAACTGAGGGGTGCAACTGAGGGTTGCAACTGAGGGGTGCAACTGAGTGGTGCAACTGAGGGGTGCAACTGGGGGGTGCAACTGAGGGGTGCGACTGAGGGGTGCAACTGAGAGGTGCACCTGAGGGCTGCAACTGAGGGGTGCAACTGGGGGGTGCAACTGAGGGGTGCAACTGAGGGGTGCAACTGAGGGGTGCAACTGAGGGGTGCAACTGAGGGGTGCAACTGGGGTGTGCAACTGAGGGGCGCAACTGAGGGGTGCAACTGGGGGGTGCAACTGAGGGGTGCAACTGAGAGGTGCACCTGAGGGGTGCAACCGAGGGGTGCAACTGGGGGGTGCAACTGAGGGGTGCAAATGGGGGGTGCAACTGAGGGGTGCAACTGAGAGGTGCAACTGAGGGGTGCAACTGGGGGGTGCAACTGAGGCGTGCAACTGAGGGGTGCAACTGGGGGGTGCAACTGAGGGGTGGAACTGCGGGGTGCAACTGAGGGGTGCAACTAGGGGGGTGCAACTGAGGGGTGCAACTGAGGGGTGCAACTGAGGGGTGCACCTGAGGGGTGCAACTGAGGGGTGCAACTGGGGGGTGCAACTGAGGGGTGCAACTGAGACGTGCACCTGAGGGGTGCAACTGAGGGGTGCAACTGGGGGGTGCAACTGAGGGGTGCAACTGAGGGGTGCAACTGAGGGGTGCAACTGAGGGCTGCAACTGAGGGGTGGAACTCGGGGGTGCAACTGAGGGGTGCAACTGGGGGGTGCAACTGAGGGGTGCAACTGAGGGGTGCAACTGAGGGGTGCAACTGAGGGGTGCAACTGAGGGCTGCAACTGAGGGGTGGAACTCGGGGGTGCAACTGAGGGGTGGAACTGCGGGGTGCAACTGAGGGGTGCAACTGGGGGGTGCAACTGAGGGGCGCAACTGAGGGGTGCAACTGAGGGGTGCAACTCAGGGGTGCAACTGGGGGCTGCAACTGAGGGGTGCAACTGAGGGGTGCAACTGAGGGGTGCAACTGAGTGGTGCAACTGAGGGGTGCAACTGGGGGGTGCAACCTGGGGGGTGAAACTGGGGGGTGCAACTGAGGGGTGCAATGGGGGGGTGCAACTGAGGGGTGCAAATGAGGGGTGCAACTGAGGGGTGCAACTGGGGGGCGCAACTGAGGGGTGCAACTGAGGGGTGCAACTGAGGGGTGCAACTGGGGGTTGCAACTGATGGGCGCAACTGAGGGGTGCAACTGGGGGGTGCAACTGAGGGGTGCAACTGAGAGGTGCTCCTGAGGGGTGCAACTGAGGGGTGCAACTGGGGGGTGCAACTGAGGGGTGCAAATTGGGCGGTGCAACTGAGGGGTGCAACTGAGGGGTGCAACTGGGGGGTGCAACTGAGGGGTGGAACTGAGGGGTGCAACTGAGGGGTGCAACTGAGGGGTGCAACTGAGGGGTGCAACTGAGACGTGCACCTGAGGGGTGCAACTGAGGGGTGCAACTGGGGGGTGCAACTGAGGGGTGCAACTGAGGGGTGCAACTGAGGGGTGCAACTGGGGGCTGCAACTGAGGGGTGGAACTCGGGGGTGCAACTGAGGGGTGCAACTGGGGGGTGCAACTGAGGGGTGCAACTGAGGGGTGCAACCGAGGGGGGCAACTGAGGGGTGCAACTGGGGGGTGCAACTGAGGGGCGCAACTGAGGGGTGCAACTGAGGGGTGCAACTCAGCGGTGCAACTGGGGGCTGCAACTGAGGGGTGCAACTGAGTGGTGCAACTGAGGGGTGCAACTGGGGGGTGCAACCTGGGGGGTGAAACTGGGGGGTGCAACTGAGGGGTGCAATTGGGGGGTGCAACTGAGGGGTGCAAATGAGGGGTGCAACTGAGGGGTGCAACTGGGGGGTGCAACTGAGGATTGCAACTGGGGGGTGCAACTGAGGGGTGCAACTGAGGGGTGCAACTGAGGAGTGCAACACAGAGGTGCAACTGAGGGGTGCCACTGGGGGGTGCAACTGAGGGGTGCAACTGAGTGGTGCAACTGAGGGGTGGAACTGAGGGGTGCAACTGAGGGGGGCAACTGAGGGGTGCAACTGAGGGGTGCAACTGAGGGGTGCAACTGGGGGGTGCAACTGAGTGGTGCAACTGAGGGGTGCAACCGGGGGGTGCAACTGAGGGGTGCAACTGAGGGGTGGAACTGAGGGGTGCAACTGAGGGGTGCAACTGAGGGGTGCAACTGGGCGGTGCAACCTGGGGGCTGAAACTGGGGGGTGCAACTGAGGGGTGCAATTGGGGGGTGCAACTGAGAGGTGCAAATGAGGGGTGCAACCGGGGGGTGCAACTGAGGGGTGCAACTGAGGGGTGGAACTGAGGGGTGGAACTGAGGGGTGCAACTGAGCGGTGCAACTGGGGAGTGCAACCTGGGGGGTGAAACTGGGGGGTGCAACTGAGGGGTGCAATTGGGGGGTGCAACTGAGAGGTGCAAATGAGGGGTGCAACTGAGGGGTGCAACTGGGGGGCGCAACTGAGGGGTGCAACTGAGGGGTGCAACTGAGTGGTGCAACTGGGGGTTGCAACTGATGGGCGCAACTGAGGGGTGCAACTGAGGGGTGCAACTGAGGGGTGCAACTGAGTGGTGCAACTGAGGGGTGCAACTGGGGGGTGCAACTGAGGGGTGCGACTGAGGGGTGCAACTGAGAGGTGCACCTGAGGGCTGCAACTGAGGGGTGCAACTGGGGGGTGCAACTGAGGGGTGCAACTGAGGGGTGCAACTGAGGGGTGCAACTGAGGGGTGCAACTGAGGGGTGCAACTGGGGTGTGCAACTGAGGGGCGCAACTGAGGGGTGCAACTGGGGGGTGCAACTGAGGGGAGCAACTGAGAGGTGCACCTGAGGGGTGCAACCGAGGGGTGCAACTGGGGGGTGCAACTGAGGGGTGCAAATGGGGGGTGCAACTGAGGGGTGCAACTGAGGGGTGCAACTGAGGGGTGCAACTGGGGGGTGCAACTGAGGGGTGCAACTGAGGGGTGCAACTGGGGGGTGCAACTGAGGGGTGGAACTGCGGGGTGCAACTGAGGGGTGCAACTAGGGGGGTGCAACTGAGGGGTGCAACTGAGGGGTGCAACTGAGGGGTGCACCTGAGGGGTGCAACTGAGGGGTTCAACTGGGGGGTGCAACTGAGGGGTGCAACTGAGACGTGCACCTGAGGGGTGCAACTGAGGGGTGCAACTGGGGGGTGCAACTGAGGGGTGCAACTGAGGGGTGCAACTGAGGGGTGCAACTGAGGGCTGCAACTGAGGGTCGGAACTCGGGGGTGCAACTGAGGGGTGCAACTGAGGAGTGCAACACAGAGGTGCAACTGAGGGGTGCCACTGGGGGGTGCAACTGAGGGGTGCAACTGAGTGGTGCAACTGAGGGGTGGAACTGAGGGGTGCAACTGAGGGGGGCAACTGAGGGGTGCAACTGAGGGGTGCAACTGAGGGGTGCAACTGGGGGGTGCAACTGAGTGGTGCAACTGAGGGGTGCAACCGGGGGGTGCAACTGAGGGGTGCAACTGAGGGGTGCAACTGAGGGGTGCAACTGAGGGGTGCAACTGAGGGCTGCAACTGAGGGGTGGAACTCGGGGGTGCAACTGAGGGGTGCAACTGGGGGGTGCAACTGAGGGGTGCAACTGAGGGGTGCAACTGAGGGGTGCAACTGAGGGGTGCAACTTGGGGGTGCAACTGAGGGGCGCAACTGAGGGGTGCAACTGAGGGGTGCGACTCAGGGGTGCAACTGGGGGCTGCAACTGAGGGGTGCAACTGAGGGGTGCAACTGAGGGGTGCAACTGAGTGGTGCAACTGAGGGGTGCAACTGGGGGGTGCAACCTGGGGAGTGGAACTCGGGGGTGCAACTGAGGGGTGCAACTGAGGGGTGCCATTGGGGGGTGCAACTGAGGGGTGCAACTGAGGGGTGCAACTGGGAGGTGCAACTGAGGGGTGCAACTGAGGGGTGCAACTGAGGGGTGCAACTGAGGGGTGCAACTGAGGGGTGCAACTGAGGGGGGGCACTGCGGGGTGCAACTGAGGGGTGCAACTGGGGGGTGCAACTGAGGGGTGCAACTGAGGGGTGGAACTGAGGGGTGCAACTGATGGGTGGAACTGATGGGCGCAACTGAGGGGTGCAACTGAGGGGTGCAACAGAGTTGTGCAATTGAGGGGTGCAACTGAGGGGTGCAACTGAGGGGTGCAACTGAAGGGGGGCAAGTGAGGGGTGCAACTAGGGGGTGCAACTGGGGGGTGCAACTGAGGGGTGCAACTGAGGGGTGCAACTGGGCGCTGCAACTGAGGGGTGGAACCGAGGGGTGCAACTGAGGGGTCCAACTGAGGGGTGCAACTGTGGGGTGCAACTGGGTGGTGCAATTGGGGGATGCAACTGAGGGGTGCAACTGAGGGGTGCAACTGAGGGGTGCAACTGAGGGGTGCAACTGAGGGGTGCAACTGAGGGGTGCAACTAAGGGGTGCAACTGAGGGGTGCAATCGGGGGGTGCAACTGGGTGGTGCAACTGGGGGGTGCAACTGAGGGGTGCAACTGAGGGGTGCAACTGGGGGGTGCAACTGAGGGGTGCAACTGAGGGGTGCAACTGAGGGGTGCAACTGGGGGGTGCAACTGAGGGGTGCAACTGGGGGGGGCAACTGAGGGGTGCAACTGGGGGGTGCAACTGGGGGGTGCAACTGAGGGGTGCAACTGGGGGGTGCAACTGAGGGGTGCAACTGAGGGGTGCAACTGAGGGGTGCAACTGAGGCGTGCAACTGGGGGGTGCAACTGAGGGGTGCAACTGAGGGGTGCAACTGAGGGGTGCAGCTGAGGGGTGGAACTGCGGGGTGCAACTGAGGGGTGCAACTGGGGGGTGCAACTGAGGGGTGCAACTGAGGGGTGCAACTGAGAGGTGCAGCTGAGGGGTGCAACTGAGGGGTGCAACTGGGGGGTGCAACTGAGGGGTGCAACTGAGGGGTGCAACTGAGGGGTGCAACTGAGGGGTGCAACTGAGGGGTGCAACTGAGGGGTGCAACTGAGGGGTGCAACTGAGGGGTGCAGCTGGGGGGTGCAACTGAGGGGTGCAGCTGGGGGGTGCAACTGAGGGGCGCAACTGAGGGGTGCAACTGAGGGGTGCAACTGAGGGGTGCAACTGAGGGGTGCAACTGGGGGGTGCAACTGGGGGGTGCAACTGAAGGGGTGCAACTGAGGGGTGCAACTGGGGGGTGCAACTGGGGGGTGCAACTGAGGGGTGCAACTGAGGGGTGCAACTGAGGGGTGCAACTGAGGGGTGCAACTGAGGGGTGCAACTGGGGGGTGCAACTGGGGGGTGCAACTGAAGGGGTGCAACTGAGGGGTGCAACTGGGGGGTGCAACTGGGGGGTGCAACTGAGGGGTGCAACTGAGGGGTGCAACTGAGGGGTGCAACTGAGGGGTGGAACTGGGTGGTGCAACTGACGGGTGCAACTGGGGGGTGCAACTGGGGGGTGCAACTGAGGGGTGCAACTGGGGGGTGCAACTGGGGGGTGCAACTGGGGGGTGCAACTGAAGGGGTGCAACTGAGGGGTGCAACTGGGGGGTGCAACTGGGGGGTGCAACTGAGGGGTGCAACTGAGGGGTGCAACTGAGGGGTGCAACTGAGGGGTGCAACTGAGGGGTGCAACTGGGGGGTGCAACTGGGGGGTGCAACTGAAGGGGTGCAACTGAGGGGTGCAACTGGGGGGTGCAACTGGGGGGTGCAACTGAGGGGTGCAACTGAGGGGTGCAACTGAGGGGTGCAACTGAGGGGTGGAACTGGGTGGTGCAACTGACGGGTGCAACTGGGGGGTGCAACTGGGGGGTGCAACTGAGGGGTGCAACTGGGGGGTGCAACTGGGGGGTGCAACTGAGGGGTCCAACTGAGGGCTGCAACTGAGGGGTGGAACTCGGGGGTGCAACTTATGGGTGCAACTGGGGGGTGCAACTGAGGGGTGCAACTGAGGGGTGCAACTGAGGGGTGCAACTGAGGGGTGCAGCTGGGGGGTGCAACTGAGGGGCGCAACTGAGGGGTGCAACTGAGGGGTGCAACTGAGGGGTGCAACTGAGGGGTGCAACTGGGGGGTGCAACTGGGGGGTGCAACTGAAGGGGTGCAACTGAGGGGTGCAACTGGGGGGTGCAACTGGGGGGTGCAACTGAGGGGTGCAACTGAGGGGTGCAACTGAGGGGTGCAACTGAGGGGTGGAACTGGGTGGTGCAACTGACGGGTGCAACTGGGGGGTGCAACTGGGGGGTGCAACTGAGGGGTGCAACTGGGGGGTGCAACTGGGGGGTGCAACTGAGGGGTGCAACTGAGGGCTGCAACTGAGGGGTGGAACTCGGGGGTGCAACTGAGGGGTGCAACTGGGGGGTGCAACTGAGGGGTGCAACTGAGGGGTGCAACTGAGGGGTGCAACTGGGGGGTGCAACTGAGGGGTGCAACCGAGGGCTGCAACTGAGGGGTGCAACTGAGGGGTGCAACTGAGGGCTGCAACTGAGGGGTGCAACTGAGGGGTGCAACTGAGGGGTGCAACTGAGGGCTGCAACTGAGGGGTGGAACTCGGGGGTGCAGCTGAGGGGTGCAACTGGGGGGTGCAACTGAGGGGTGCAACTGATGGGTGGAACTGAGGGGTGCAACTGAGGGGTGCAACTGGGGGGTGCAACTGAGGGGCGCAACTGAGGGGTGCAACTGAGGGGTGCAACTGAGGGGTGCAACTGGGGGCTGCAACTGAGGGGCGCAACTGAGGGGTGCAACTGAGGGGTGCAACTGAGTGGTGCAACTGTGGGGTTCAACTGGGGGGTGCAACCTGGGGGGTGGAACTGGGGGGTGCAACTGAGGGGTGCAACTGAGGGGTGCAACTGAGTGGTGCAACTGGGGGGTGCAACTGGGGGGTGCAACCGTGGGGTGCAACTGAGGGGTGCAACTGAGGGGTGCAACTGAGGGGTGCAACTGAGGGGTGCAACTGAGGGGTGCACCTGGGGGGTGCAACTGAGGGGTGCAACTGAGGGGTGCAACTGGGGGGTGCAACCTGGGGGGTGCAACTGGGGGGTGCAACTGAGGGGTGCAACTGAGGTGTGCAACTGAGGGGTGCAACTGGGGGGTGCAACTGGGGGGTGGAACTGAGGGGTGCAACTGAGGGGTGGAACTGAGGGGTGCAACTGAGGGGTGGAACTGGGTGGTGCAACTGACGGGTGCAACTGGGGGGTGCAACTGGGGGGTGCAACTGAGGGGTGCAACTGAGGGGTGCAACTGAGGGGTGCAACTGGGGGGTGCAACTGTGGGGTGCAACTGGGTGGTGCAATCGGGGGATGCAACTGAGGGGTGGAACTGCGGGATGCAACTGAGGGGTGCAACTGGGGGGTGCAACTGAGGGGTGCAACTGAGGGGTGCAACTGAGAGGTGCAGCTGAGGGGTGCAACTGAGGGGTGCAACTGAGGGGTGCAACTGAGGGGTGCAACTGAGGGGTGCAACTGAGGGCTGCGACTGAGGGGTGCAACTGGGGGGTGCAACTGAGGGGTGCAACTGGGGGCCGCAACTGAGGGGTGCAACTGATGGGTGGAACTGAGGGGTGCAACTGAGGGCTTGCAACTGGGGGCTGCAACTGAGGGGTGCAACTGAGGGGTGCAACTGAGGGGTGCAACTGAGTGGTGCAACTGAGGGGTGCAACTGGGGGGTGCAACCTGGGGAGTGGAACTCGGGGGTGCAACTGAGGGGTGCAACTGAGGGGTGCCATTGGGGGGTGCAACTGAGGGGTGCAACTGAGGGGTGCAACTGGGAGGTGCAACTGAGGGGTGCAACTGAGGGGTGCAACTGAGGGGTGCAACTGAGGGGTGCAACTGAGGGGTGCAACTGAGGGGTGGAACTGCGGGGTGCAACTGAGGGGTGCAACTGGGGGGTGCAACTGAGGGGTGCAACTGAGGGGTGGAACTGAGGGGTGCAACTGATGGGTGGAACTGAGGGGTGCAACTGAGGGGTGCAACTGAGGGGTGCAACAGAGTTGCGCAATTGAGGGGTGCAACTGAGGGGTGCAACTGAGGGGTGCAACCGAAGGGGGGCAAGTGAGGGGTGCAACTAGGGGGTGCAACTGGGGGGTGCAACTGAGGGGTGCAACTGAGGGGTGCAACTGGGCGCTGCAACTGAGGGGTGGAACCGAGGGGTGCAACTGAGGGGTCCAACTGAGGGGTGCAACTAGGGGGTGCAACTAGGTGGTGCAATTGGGGGATGCAACCGAGGGGTGCAACTGAGGGGTGCAACTGAGGGGTGCAACTGAGGGGTGCAACTGAGGGGTGCAACTGAGGGGTGCAACTAAGGGGTGCAACTGAGGGGTGCAATCGGGGGGGGCAACTGGGTGGTGCAATTGGGGGATGCAACTGAGGGGTGCAACTGGGTGGTGCAACTGGGGGGTGCAACTGAGGGGTGCAACTGAGGGGTGCAACTGGGGGGTGCAACTGAGGGGTGCAACTGAGGGGTGCAACTGAGGGGTGCAACTGGGGGGTGCAACTGAGGGGTGCAACTGGGGGGGGCAACTGAGGGGTGCAACTGAGGGGTGAAACTGTGGGGTGCAACTGAGGGGTGCAACTGGGGGGTGCAACTGGGCGGTGCAACTGAGGGGTGCAACTGGGGGGTGCAACTGAGGGGTGCAACTGAGGGGTGCAACTGAGGGGTGCAACTGAGGGGTGCAACTGGGGGGTGCAACTGAGGGGTGCAACTGAGGGGTGCAACTGAGGGGTGCAGCTGAGGGGTGGAACTGCGGGGTGCAACTGAGGGTTGCAAATGGGGGGTGCAACTGAGGGGTGCAACTGAGGGGTGCAACTGAGAGGTGCAGCTGAGGGGTGCAACTGAGGGGTGCAACTGGGGGGTGCAACTGAGGGGTGCAACTGAGGGGTGCAACTGAGGGGTGCAACTGAGGGGTGCAACTGAGGGGTGCAACTGAGGGGTGCAACTCGGGGGTGCAACTTAGGGGTGCAACTGGGGGGTGCAACTGAGGGGTGCAACTGAGGGGTGCAACTGAGGGGTGCAACTGAGGGGTGCAACTGAGGGGTGCAGCTGGGGGGTGCAACTGAGGGGCGCAACTGAGGGGTGCAACTGAGGGGTGCAACTGAGGGGTGCAACTGAGGGGTGCAACTGGGGGGTGCAACTGGGGGGTGCAACTGAAGGGGTGCAACTGAGGGGTGCAACTCGGGGGTGCAACTGGGGGGTGCAACTGAGGGGTGCAACTGAGGGGTGCAACTGAGGGGTGCAACTGAGGGGTGGAACTGGGTGGTGCAACTCACGGGTGCAACTGGGGGGTGCAACTGGGGGGTGCAACTGAGGGGTGCAACTGGGGGGTGCAACTGGGGGGTGCAACTGAGGGGTCCAACTGAGGGCTGCAACTGAGGGGTGGAACTCGGGGGTGCAACTGAGGGGTGCAACTGGGGGGTGCAACTGAGGGGTGCAACTGAGGGGTGCAACTGAGGGGTGCAACTGGGGGGTGCAACTGAGGGGTGCAACTGAGGGCTGCAACTGAGGGGTGCAACTGAGGGGTGCAACTGAGTGGTGCAACTGAGGGGTGCAACTGGGGGGTGCAACCTGGGGAGTGGAACTCGGGGGTGCAACTGAGGGGTGCAACTGAAGGGTGCCATTGGGGGGTGCAACTGAGGGGTGCAACTGAGGGGTGCAACTGGGAGGTGCAACTGAGGGGTGCAACTGAGGGGTGCAACTGAGGGGTGCAACTGAGGGGTGCAACTGAGGGGTGCAACTGAGGGGTGGAACTGCGGGGTGCAACTGAGGGGTGCAACTGGGGGGTGCAACTGAGGGGTGCAACTGAGGGGTGGAACTGAGGGGTGCAACTGGGGGGTGCAACTGAGGGGTGCAACTGGGGGGGGCAACTGAGGGGTGCAACTGAGGGGTGAAACTGTGGGGTGCAACTGAGGGGTGCAACTGGGGGGTGCAACTGGGCGGTGCAACTGAGGGGTGCAACTGGGGGGTGCAACTGAGGGGTGCAACTGAGGGGTGCAACTGAGGGGTGCAACTGAGGGGTGCAACTGGGGGGTGCAACTGAGGGGTGCAACTGAGGGGTGCAACTGAGGGGTGCAGCTGAGGGGTGGAACTGCGGGGTGCAACTGAGGGTTGCAAATGGGGGGTGCAACTGAGGGGTGCAACTGAGGGGTGCAACTGAGAGGTGCAGCTGAGGGGTGCAACTGAGGGGTGCAACTGGGGGGTGCAACTGAGGGGTGCAACTGAGGGGTGCAACTGAGGGGTGCAACTGAGGGGTGCAACTGAGGGGTGCAACTGAGGGGTGCAACTCGGGGGTGCAACTTAGGGGTGCAACTGGGGGGTGCAACTGAGGGGTGCAACTGAGGGGTGCAACTGAGGGGTGCAACTGAGGGGTGCAACTGAGGGGTGCAGCTGGGGGGTGCAACTGAGGGGCGCAACTGAGGGGTGCAACTGAGGGGTGCAACTGAGGGGTGCAACTGAGGGGTGCAACTGGGGGGTGCAACTGGGGGGTGCAACTGAAGGGGTGCAACTGAGGGGTGCAACTCGGGGGTGCAACTGGGGGGTGCAACTGAGGGGTGCAACTGAGGGGTGCAACTGAGGGGTGCAACTGAGGGGTGGAACTGGGTGGTGCAACTCACGGGTGCAACTGGGGGGTGCAACTGGGGGGTGCAACTGAGGGGTGCAACTGGGGGGTGCAACTGGGGGGTGCAACTGAGGGGTCCAACTGAGGGCTGCAACTGAGGGGTGGAACTCGGGGGTGCAACTGAGGGGTGCAACTGGGGGGTGCAACTGAGGGGTGCAACTGAGGGGTGCAACTGAGGGGTGCAACTGGGGGGTGCAACTGAGGGGTGCAACTGAGGGCTGCAACTGAGGGGTGCAACTGAGGGGTGCAACTGAGTGGTGCAACTGAGGGGTGCAACTGGGGGGTGCAACCTGGGGAGTGGAACTCGGGGGTGCAACTGAGGGGTGCAACTGAAGGGTGCCATTGGGGGGTGCAACTGAGGGGTGCAACTGAGGGGTGCAACTGGGAGGTGCAACTGAGGGGTGCAACTGAGGGGTGCAACTGAGGGGTGCAACTGAGGGGTGCAACTGAGGGGTGCAACTGAGGGGTGGAACTGCGGGGTGCAACTGAGGGGTGCAACTGGGGGGTGCAACTGAGGGGTGCAACTGAGGGGTGGAACTGAGGGGTGCAACTGATGGGTGAAACTGAGGGGTGCAACTGAGGGGTGCAACTGAGGGGTGCAACAGAGTTGTGCAATTGAGGGGTGCAACTGAGGGGTGCAACTGAGGGGTGCAACTGAAGGGGGGCAAGTGAGGGGTGCAACTAGGGGGTGCAACTGGGGGGTGCAACTGAGGGGTGCAACTGAGGGGTGCAACTGGGCGCTGCAACTGAGGGGTGGAACCGAGGGGTGCAACTGAGGGGTCCAACTGAGGGGTGCAACTGTGGGGTGCAACTGGGTTGTGCAATTGGGGGATGCAACTGAGGGGTGCAACTGAGGGGTGCAACTGAGGGGTGCAACTGAGGGGTGCAACTGAGGGGTGCAACTGAGGGGTGCAACTAAGGGGTGCAACTGAGGGGTGCAATCGGGGGGGGCAACTGGGTGGTGCAATTGGGGGATGCAACTGAGGGGTGCAACTGAGGGGTGCAACTGAGGGGTGCAACTGAGGGGTGCAACTGAGGGGTGCAACTGGGGGGTGCAACTGAGGGGTGCAACTGAGGGGTGCATCTGAGGGGTGCAACTGGGGGGTGCAACTGAGGGGTGCAACTGGGGGGGGCAACTGAGGGGTGCAACTGAGGGTCCAAACTGTGGGGTGCAACTGAGGGGTGCAACTGGGGGGTGCAACTTGGGCGGTGCAACTGAGGGGTGCAACTGGGGGGTGCAACTGAGGGGTGCAACTGAGGGGTGCAACTGAGGGGTGCAACTGAGGGGTGCAACTGGGGGGTGCAACTGAGGGGTGCAACTGAGGGGTGCAACTGAGGGGTGCAGCTGAGGGGTGGAACTGCGGGGTGCAACTGAGGGTTGCAAATGGGGGGTGCAACTGAGGGGTGCAACTGAGGGGTGCAACTGAGAGGTGCAGCTGAGGGGTGCAACTGAGGGGTGCAACTGGGGGGTGCAACTGAGGGGTGCAACTGAGGGGTGCAACTGAGGGGTGCAACTGAGGGGTGCAACTGAGGGGTGCAACTGAGGGGTGCAACTCGGGGGTGCAACTTAGGGGTGCAACTGGGGGGTGCAACTGAGGGGTGCAACTGAGGGGTGCAACTGAGGGGTGCAACTGAGGGGTGCAGCTGGGGGGTGCAACTGAGGGGCGCAACTGAGGGGTGCAACTGAGGGGTGCAACTGAGGGGTGCAACTGAGGGGTGCAACTGAGGGGTGCAACTGGGGGGTGCAACTGAAGGGGTGCAACTGAGGGGTGCAACTCGGGGGTGCAACTGGGGGGTGCAACTGAGGGGTGCAACTGAGGGGTGCAACTGAGGGGTGCAACTGAGGGGTGGAACTGGGTGGTGCAACTGACAAGTGCAACTGGGGGATGCAACTGGGGGGTGCAACTGAGGGGTGCAACTGGGGGGTGCAACTGGGGGGTGCAACTGAGGGGTCCAACTGAGGGCTGCAACTGAGGGGTGGAACTCGGGGGTGCAACTGAGGGGTGCAACTGGGGGGTGCAACTGAGGGGTGCAACTGAGGGGTGCAACTGAGGGGTGCAACTGGGGGGTGCAACTGAGGGGTGCAACTGAGGGCTGCAACTGAGGGGTGCAACTGAGGGGTGCAACTGAGGGCTGCAACTGAGGGGTGCAACTGAGGGGTGCAACTGAGGGGTGCAACTGAGGGCTGCAACTGAGGGGTGCAACTCGGGGGTGCAACTGAGGGGTGCAACTGGGGGGTGCAACTGAGGGGTGCAACTGATGGGTGGAACTGAGGGGTGCAACTGAGGGGTGCAACTGGGGGGTGCAACTGAGGGGCGCAACTGAGGGGTGCAACTGAGGGGTGCAACTGAGGGGTGCAACTGGGGGCTGCAACTGAGGGGTGCAACTGAGGGGTGCAACTGAGGGGTGCAACTGAGTGGTGCAACTGTGGGGTTCAACTGGGGGGTGCAACCTGGGGGGTGGAACTGGGGGGTGGAACTGAGGGGTGCAACTGAGGGGTGCAACTGAGGGGTGCAACTGAGGGGTGCAACTGGGGGGTGCAACCTGGGGGGTGCAATTGGGGGGTGCAACTGAGGGGTGCAACTGAGGTGTGCAACTGAGGGGTGCAACTGGGGGGTGCAACTGGGGGGTGGAACTGAGGGGTGCAACTGAGGGGTGGAACTGAGGGGTGCAACTGAGGGGTGGAACTGGGTGGTGCAACTGACGGGTGCAACTGGGGGGTGCAACTGGGGGGTGCAACTGAGGGGTGCAACTGAGGGGTGCAACTGAGGGGTGCAACTGGGGAGTGCAACTGAGGGGTGCAACTGAGGGGTGCAACTGAGGGGTGCAACTGAGGGGTGGAACTGCGGGGTGCAACTGAGGGGTGCAACTGGGGGGTGCAACTGAGGGGTGCAACTGAGGGGTGCAACTGAGAGGTGCAGCTGAGGGGTGCAACTGAGGGGTGCAACTGAGGGGTGCAACTGAGGGGTGCAACTGAGGGGTGCAACTGAGGGCTGCAACTGAGGGGTGCAACTGGGGGGTGCAACTGAGGGGTGCAACTGGGGGCCGCAACTGAGGGGTGCAACTGATGGGTGGAACTGAGGGGTGCAACTGAGGGCTTGCAACTGGGGGCCGCAACTGAGGGGCGCAACTGAGGGGTGCAACTGAGGGGTGCAACTGAGGGGTGCAACTGGGGGCTGCAACTGAGGGGTGCAACTGAGGGGTGCAACTGAGGGGTGCAACTGAGTGGTGCAACTGTGGGGTGCAACTGGGGGGTGCAACCTCAGGGGTGCAACTGGGGGGTGCAACTGAGGGCTGCAACTGAGGTGTGCAACTGAGGGGTCCAACTGGGGGGTGCAACTGAGGGTTGAAACTGGGGGCTGCAACTGGGGGGTGCAACTGAGGGGTGCAACTGAGTGGTGGACCTCGGGGGTGCAACTGAGGGGTGCAACTGGGGGGTGCAACTGAGGGGTGCAACTGAGGGGTGCAACTGAGGGGTGCAACTGAGGGGTGCAGCTGGGGGGTGCAACTGAGGGGCGCAACTGAGGGGTGCAACTGAGGGGTGCAACTGAGGGGTGCAACTGGGGGGTGCAACTGGGGGGTGCAACTGAAGGGGTGCAACTGAGGGGTGCAACTCGGGGGTGCAACGTGGGGGTGCAACTGAGGGGTGCAACTGAGGGGTGCAACTGGGCCGTGCAACTGAGGGGTGGAACTGGGTGGGCAACTGACGGGTGCAACTGGGGGGTGCAACTGGGGGGTGCAACTGAGGGGTGCAACTGGGGGGTGCAACTGAGGGGTGCAACTGAGGGGTCCAACTGAGGGCTGCAACTGAGGGGTGGAACTCGGGGGTGCAACTGAGGGGTGCAACTGGGGGGTGCAACTGAGGGCTTCAACTGAGGGGTGCAACTGAGGGGTGCAACTGGGGGGTGCAACTGAGGGGTGCAACTGAGGGCTGCAACTGAGGGGTGCAACTGAGGGGTGCAACTGAGGGCTGCAACTGAGGGGTGCAACTGAGGGGTGCAACTGAGGGGTGCAACTGAGGGCTGCAACTGAGGGGTGGAACTCGGGGGTGCAACTGAGGGGTGCAACTGGGGGGTGCAACTGAGGGGTGCAACTGATGGGTGGAACTGAGGGGTGCAACTGAGGGGTGCAACTGGGGGGTGCAACTGAGGGGCGCAACTGAGGGGTGCAACTGAGGGGTGCAACTGAGGGGTGCAGCTGGGGGCTGCAACTGAGGGGTGCAACTGAGGGGTGCAACTGAGGGGTGCAACTGAGTGGTGCAACTGTGGGGTTCAACTGGGGGGTGCAACCTGGGGGGTGGAACTGTGGGGTGCAACTGAGGGGTGCAACTGAGGGGTGCAACTGAGTGGTGCAACTGTGGGGTGCAACTGGGGGGTGCAACCTGGGGGGTGCAACTGGGGGGTGCAACTGAGGGGTGCAACTGAGGTGTGCAACTGAGGGGTGCAACTGGGGGGTGCAACTGGGGGGTGGAACTGAGGGGTGCAACTGAGGGGTGGAACTGAGGGGTGCAACTGAGGGGTGGAACTGGGTGGTGCAACTGACGGGTGCAACTGGGGGGTGCAACTGGGGGCTGCAACTGAGGGGTGCAACTGGGGGGTGCAACTGAGGGGTGCAACTGAGGGGTGCAACTGAGGGGTGCAACTGGGGGGTGCAACTGGGGGGTGCAACTGAGGGGTGCAACTGAGGGCCGCAACTGAGGGGTGGAACTGCGGGGTGCAACTGAGGGGTGCAACTGGGGGGTGCAACTGAGGGGTGCAACCGAGGGGTGCAACTGAGAGGTGCAGCTGAGGGGTGCAACTGAGGGGTGCAACTGAGGGGTGCAACTGAGGGGTGCAACTGAGGGGTGCAACTGAGGGCTGCAACTGAGGGGTGCAACTGGGGGGTGCAACTGAGGGG
This sequence comes from Eutreptiella sp. 'Long Island Sound 2002', assembly GCA_964036045.1. NCBI lineage: Eukaryota > Euglenozoa > Euglenophyceae > Eutreptiales > Eutreptiaceae > Eutreptiella > Eutreptiella sp. 'Long Island Sound 2002'. The sequence goes on along the minus strand of OZ038383.1, from coordinate 124,326,772 downwards.
TGCAACTGGGGGCCGCAACTGAGGGGTGCAACTGATGGGTGGAACTGAGGGGTGCAACTGAGGGCTTGCAACTGGGGGGTGCAACTGAGGGGCGCAACTGAGGGGTGCAACTGAGGGGTGCAACTGAGGGGTGCAACTGGGGGCTGCAACTGAGGGGTGCAACTGAGGGGTGCAACTGAGGGGTGCAACTGAGTGGTGCAACTGTGGGGTGCAACTGGGGGGTGCAACCTGGGGGGTGGAACTGGGGGGTGCAACTGAGGGGTGCAACTGAGGGGTGCAACTGAGTGGTGCAACTGTGGGGTGCAACTGGGGGGTGCAACCTGGGGGGTGCACTTGGGGGGTGCAACGGAGGGCTGCAACTGAGGTGTGCAACTGAGGGGTCCAACTGGGGGGTGCAACTGAGGGTTGAAACTGGGGGGTGCAACTGAGGGGTGCAACTGAGTGGTGCAACTGTGGGGTGGAACTCGGGGGTGCAACTGAGGGGTGCAACTGGGGGGTGCAACTGAGGGGTGCAACTGAGGGGTGCAACTGAAGGCTGCAACTGAGGGGTGCAGCTGGGGGGTGCAACTGAGGGGCGCAACTGAGGGGTGCAACTGAGGGGTGCAACTGAGGGGTGCAACTGAGGGGTGCAACTGGGGGGTGCAACTGGGGGGTGCAACTGAAGGGGTGCAACTGAGGGGTGCAACTCGGTGGTGCAACTGGGGGGTGCAACTGAGGGGTGCAACTGAGGGGTGCAACTGAGGGGTGCAACTGAGGGGTGGAACTGGGTGGGCAACTGACGGGTGCAACTGGGGGGTGCAACTGGGGGGTGCAACTGAGGGGTGCAACTGGGGGGTGCAACTGAGGGGTGCAACTGAGGGGTCCAACTGAGGGCTGCAACTGAGGGGTGGAAGTCGGGGGTGCAACTGAGGGGTGCAACTGGGGGGTGCAACTGAGGGGTGCAACTGAGGGGTGCAACTGAGGGGTGCAACTGAGGGGTGCAACTGAGGGCTGCAACTGAGGGGTGCAACTGAGGGGTGCAACTGAGGGGTGCAACTGAGGGGTGGAACTCGGGGGTGCAACTGAGGGGTGCAACTGGGGGGTGCAACTGAGGGGTGCAACTGATGGGTGGAAGTGAGGGGTGCAACTGAGGGGTGCAACTGGGGGGTGCAACTGAGGGGCGCAACTGAGGGGTGCAACTGAGGGGTGCAACTGAGGGGTGCAACTGGGGGCTGCAACTGAGGGGTGCAACTGAGGGGTGCAACTGAGGGGTGCAACTGAGTGGTGCAACTGTGGGGTGCAACTGGGGGGTGCAACCTGGGGGGTGGAACTGGGGGGTGTAACTGAGGGGTGCAACTGAGGGGTGCAACTGAGTGGTGCAACTGTGGGGTGCAACTGGGGGGTGCAACTGAGGGGTGCAACTGAGGGGTGCAACTGAGGGGTGCAACTGAGGGGTGCAACTGAGGGGTGCAACTGAGGGGTGCAACTGAGGGGTGCAACTGAGGGGTGCAACTGAGGGGTGCAACTGAGGGGTGGAACTCGGGGGTGCAACTGAGGGGTGCAACTGGGGGGTGCAACTGAGGGGTGCAACTGAGGGGTGCAACTGAGGGGTGCAACTGAGGGTTGCAACTGAGGGGTGCAGCTGGGGGGTGCAACTGAGGGGTGCAACTGAGGGGTGCAACTGAGGGGTGCAACTGGGGGGTGCAACTGGGGGGTGCAACTGAAGGGGTGCAACTGAGGGGTGCAACTCGGGGGTGCAACTGGGGGGTGCAACTGAGGGGTGCAACTGAGGGGTGCAACTGAGGGGTGCAACTGAGGGGTGGAACTGGGTGGTGCAACTGACGGGTGCAACTGGGGGGTGCAACTGGGGGGTGCAACTGAGGGGTGCAACTGGGGGGTGCAACTGAGGGGTGCAACTGAGGGGTCCAACTGAGGGCTGCAACTGAGGGGTGCAGCTGAGGGGTCCAACTGAGGGCTGCAACTGAGGGGTGGAACTCGGGGGTGCAACTGAGGGGTGCAACTGGGGGGTGCAACTGAGGGGTGCAACTGAGGGGTGCAACTGAGGGGTGCAACTGGGGGGTGCAACTGGGGGGTGCAACTGAGGGGTGCAACTGAGGGGTGCAACTGAGGGGTGCAACTGAGGGGTGCAACTGAGGGGTGCAACTGAGGGGTGCAACTGGGGGGTGCAACTGAGGGGTGCAACTGATGGGTGGAACTGAGGGGTGCAACTGGGGGGTGCAACTGGGGGGTGCAACTGAGGGGCGCAACTGAGGGGTGCAACTGAGGGGTGCAACTGAGGGGTGCAACTGGGGGCTGCAACTGAGGGGTGCAACTGAGGGGTGCAACTGAGGGGTGCAACTGAGTGGTGCAACTGTGGGGTGCAACTGGGGGGTGCGACCTGGGGGGTGGAACTGGGGGGTGCAACTGAGGGGTGCAACTGAGGGGTGCAACTGAGTGGTGCAACTGTGGGGTGCAACTGGGGGGTGCAACCTGGGGGGTGCAACTGGGGGGTGCAACTGAGGGCTGCAACTGAGGTGTGCAACTGAGGGGTGCAACTGGGGGGTGCAACTGAGGGTTGAAACTGGGGGGTGCAACCGAGGGGTGCAACTGAGGGCTGCAACAGGGGGGTGCAACTGAGGGGTGCAACTGGGGGGTGCAACTGAGGGGTGCAACTGAGGGGTGCAACTGAGGAGTGCAACTGAGAGGTGCAACTGAGTGGTGGAACTGGGGGGTGCAACCGAGGGGTGCAACTGAGGGGTGCAACTGAGGGATGCAACTGAGGGGTGCAACTGCTGGGTGGAACTGAGGGGTGCAACTGAGGGGTGCAACTGGGGGGTGCAACTGAGGGGTGCAACTGATGGGTGGAAGTGAGGGGTGCCACTGAGGGGTGCAACTGGGGGGTGCAACTGAGGGGCGCAACTGAGGGGTGCAACTGAGGGGTGC